>CAWYPQ010000222.1:0-115861 GCA_963965965.1 Trididemnum nubilum | reverse complement strand
ATAGAATGATTGCTTCTGACATATACAGTAATAGGCAAAAACTAAATATAAAAAAACGTTTTCACGTCTAAATAAACTAGATTTTCAATTGGTAATGCTTATTAGCTTAAACATAAATGAAAAATGCAGCATGGTAGCAATTGACTCAGCTGCAATTGTATCCTAATTGTTAATAGCATCAATGTAATGAACTGCCAACCAGTAAGTTTTACTCACCAGAAATTTTCGATCTCTTTGCAGCAAGTGCCGTTTCATCGTCATTGCTGACACGCTTGATTAATTTAGATGTACTGGGCGCATCTGTAATAATTTTTGCAATTTCAAATGTTTAGTTTACCTAGCTTATTTTGCCATATGCTTATTATTAACTTTTTGTGACTTTTGCTGCTGTGCATTACATTTTAAGTATTAGAAGCAACGATGAAGCCAATTGGGAGTTTTAAATATAGGGTATAGATTGAAACTTAGTAGGTGCTAGATTCACCAAAGCATTGGATTCTATCTTCAAACTAAAAATATCTTAGGCTGAGAAAGATAATAAGTCCCCGTTTATAGTACCGGAACTGCAATTTGCCATTTTCAGGTTGATGCATAGACGACATGAAGACCGAAAAAATAATGTCTTATGACGTCTTTTAAGTCAAATACTGGCCTAAAAACTCAAAGTTTGGTACGTGACTTCGGAAAACCTCAAAATCGGGAAATTTTCTGTGAACAAATTTGACTCAAAGTTGTTGTTGTTGTTTTATTGCGTATTTGTTCTTCTGTCACCAGACAGCGTCAAACGCTAACTATTAGACAATCTGCGCATTTCATTGCATTGATTACTTCTTTCTGGGAGAAATCTCCCCTACTTAGGAGTTTCCAATGAATCAATGTATTCGTTGATTTTTTCAAATTCTTGTCCACCGAATTTTCGGCTTGTTGGAAACCACCAAACAGAAATTACCCTCGTTAGGCATCTTATCCAAGGACGTAACAACGTGACTAGGATGACGGTTGAACCCAGATCAAGCAATCAGAGTTGCCGTAAACATGACGCCTTTAGTCATACAGCCACGCTGCCGAAAGTCAAATTCGTTTGAAGTAAAAAGTTTTATTTGAAGGAATTTATCAAAAAAAAAACAACAATAGTATTAGCTTCACTAAATACCATACTTACAGTCTACAAAAATCTAAGCCCGCAAATTCTATTATTTTTGAAATCAAATTTTGGTTTTGGACAGTAATTTCTAACTTTAGACAGACTACTTTTTTGATTAGCTGATCAGCAAATCCACAGTGACGTCGTAGAAACATAATTGCTGTATAGAACTGTGATGTAATAATATCTGCTGTAAAGATAATGTTCTAGTGATAGAATCATTTCAAAACGATCATCAAAAAAAGTTATTCTTGGTATTTTTCAAAAATATTTGAGTCAAACATAAAAGTTTGATTGTATGGGAAGCTAAGTTTTCAAGAATACCATGAATAAGAAATAACTACAAAATATTTAAGCATTTTAATGCCTTACGAAATGTTGACTTTATAAAATTTCTCACTGACTTTTGTTATTCGTATAAACTAACATGTTTCTGGTATAGGCCATTTCAAATCTTTAAAAGTGTATTTTCTCGTACTAAAATATTGCCTAGAAATTAAGAACGTTAAGCTGTATGGCTTTGCACCGTAATTCAGCATTTTATTTTGTGTTTCGAAATCAAGACTCAAGTTCATAGGCGTAGCCAGGGGGCCCGTATCTTTCCAAATGAAATGCCAGCAATGATAAAAATGATGACAACAAAGGCTATTGCTTTTTTGGTTACAGTTTATTTTAGCATTTTTGGGTACAACAGAATTTAACAATAATATTGACGACCGGTGGGTCCGAACCCCCTCAATTCAAAGTTTTGCCAACCAATTTAAATGTTGACCTATAACTTTTGAGAAACTCAGAGTTTTTGTCTAAAAAGGTGAAAACTGAAGCCCTCATCTTACCTTTTTGTATAAACTGTAATAACACGATTATAAACCATCTATTAAACCTACTGTACATCACAATCCACCTCTCTCACCTCATCAGTTTTTATGGATAAAATACTTAAAAAAAAGCTAACGAAAATGTTTATTGCACAAACATACTTAGACTGTAATGAATTTGGAGGGAACATTTTACTATACCGCCTCCATTTTCGGCCTTGGTGCAATAAAAAAAAGTATTTTTGCAAAAAAATTCAAAATTTTTGAGCGCTGAGGGCTTCCCCCCCAGACCCCTAAAACAGCTGCTCCATTGCGAATTTCTGGCTACGCGCCTGGTTACAAAACATCCGAATTTTTGAGGTTTTGTGCATAAAATCTTTATCATCCCCCCCACCAAAATTTTCTGGATCCGCCACTGATTTTAGAGTCTAACTTTACGATGACTTCACATTGAAAACTTATAATAATATACTCAACTCTATGCTTTTCAAAGCACTAGGGGTAATGTTAAAATCCAGCGACTATTTATCAAAAATTATAAACTTCTTTCGCGCAATGCGTTCTTTTTAGCTCATTTTGACAGCTTGGATGTCATTTGCTCTCTATGTTTAACGATCTCAAAAAGTTATCAAAATAATCACGTAATGTCAATCAAGAAGCTATGAGGAGTTTTAACAGTTTTCCTTTTTATTATGAAATGACATAGAGCGATCTTTAAAATTCCAGCAATTTTATTACATCAGCCAAACTTAACACTATTCACGGCCAAAAATAAGCACCCATTTTACAACTATTCTTATTTTGAGAACGCTATTTAGCAGTGCGACCCAACGGCCAACATATTAAATATTGTACAGAACATTGTATTACATCCATTATTCAGCATTTTCTCAATAAAATTGTTAAAAACTTTGAAGAGCAAGGAGAAGATTCTTTCAAAGTCATCAGCAACAGTTTAGTAAAAATACTCGGCCATACAGCTAAAATCTAACAAAGCCATTAAGCTCAAGTACTTCAACGTGTTAAATGTTGCAGTAATCTCATAGGTTTTACTCTTCTTCTTTTCTGTGATACCAATTTATTGTGAGAATTTAACGTACAGTTTGAAGGTTCATTTAAGAGCTATTTGTCCAACATGATATTGCCAAGTTCGGCACCTCTTATCTTTTTCTTATATTAGTCTACAGGTTCTCTTTGATTATGTCTTGCTGGAGTACTTTGTGATAAAAATTTTGAAATTTTAAGAAGCCCATTTGGCATAGTTTCCTCAATGTGGCCAATTAAATTTGTTATGTTTAATCTTTGATTTATATTAACTTATCCAATAGATTTAGTTTGTTTAGCTTTTGTAGTTAATGGGGTAGGTGCCAACACAACTAGAGCACCCCTGTAGTACGAGATCCTTGTTTTTTTTTGTCTAGCTTAAGTGGTTAAAGCTTTTGAAGGATTTATTGGAGAAGGACTCTCTAATTGTGGCACTTCAAATTAGGATATTTTATTTATCTATTCTGATTTTATCTTTGTTTTACATTTGCCTATTCTGAATGTTTCATATGTCTAGCTTGAATGGTTGAAAAGTTTGAATTCTAAAGGACCCCCATTTGGGTGCCCCAACTTTTTGTCAAATTTTATGTTTCTTTCATATTTGCTTGTGTATCCTAAAATTGTGATATGTCTAGCTTACACAAGTAAAAAATGTGAATTTTGGCATCCTCATTTGAGGGGGGACCCCCATTGTGGTACTCCCAAATTTTGTCAAATTTTATCTTTTCGTATTAGCCTATTCTGAAAAACTTCATTAGTCCAGAGTAAGTGGTTCAGTTTTGAATTTTAGCATCCTTGTTTGAGGAGAATTCCTTTATTTTGGTATCCAAAATTTTGTCAAAATTTATCTCATCTTCATTTTGTCTATCCTGAAAATTTCATCAGTCCAGCAAAAGTGGTTAAATTTTAAATTTTGGCGTCCTTGTTTGAGGGGAATCCTTCATTTTGGTACACCCAAATTTTGCCAAATTTTATCTTTTCTTCATATTTGCATATCCTGAAAATTTCATGTGTCTAGCATGAGTGGTTAAAAAGTTGGAATTTTGGCGGCCACGTTTGAGGGGTACTACCATTTTGATACGCCCAAATTTTGTCAAATTTTATGTTTTCTTCATATTTGCCAACCCTAAAAATTTCATGTGTAGTTAGAAAGTTTGATTTTTGTCGGCTCCATTTAAGGGGGAGCCCCCATTTTAGTACTCTAAATTGTTTTAAATATTCTGTTTCTTTTAAATTTACTTACCTTAAAAACTTTATACGTCCAGCTTTAAAGGTTAAAAAGTTTGAATTTTGGAGGTCCCTGTTTGGGGGTAACCCCCAACTTTGGAAGCCTTAAGTTTTGTTTGGTTTGGTTTGGTTTTCATATCTACCAACTCCAAAAATGCGATTTATCTAGCTTTAATAGTTTAAAAGTTCAAATTTTTGGCAGCCCCGTTTGAAGAAGAACCCCCATTTTGATACCCCAAACTTTGTCAAATTTGATCTTTTTGCAATGTTTGCCTTTTCTGAAAATTTCATGTGTTTAGCATAAGTGGTTAAAAACTTTGAATTTTTTCGGGCTCGTTTGAGAGGGACCCCCCATTTTGGTACCCCCAAATTTTATCTTTCCTTTATATTTACTTACTCTAAAAATTTCATGTATCTAGCTTCAAAGGGTAAAAAGTTTGAATTTTGGAGGGTCGGTTTGGAGGGAAACTCCTCATTGTGGCTCCCCCAATTTTTGTTAGGTTTGGTTTAATTTTTAATATCTACCCATTTTGAAAATTTGATTCATCTAGCTCTAATGGTTTAAACGTTTAAAAGTTTGGAGGACCCGTTTGAGGGGGATACCTTTAAGCTGGCATCTCCAGTTTTAGTCGGGCACTAGTTCTCCCTGATATCTTCAATCGCTCAAACTTTGAATACAGGGCGTTTAGCGGTTTAAAAGTAGATAGCCGGGGAAGAATAATAAAAAAGAAAAAAAAAAGTAAGAAAAAAGAAAAAAAAGGAGAAAAATAGTATTCAAGTTAGGATAAATGAACAAAACAAAAAGAAAGACAATTGATAGTGTGCTCAAAAATCGCAAACCTTTTTTCATCAATATCTGTAATTACCGAGATATATTGGTTCAAACTCGTCCATTTTCTGCCCACTTTTGGCCTGTAAAATTTTGGTCACAAGATCGGGCACCCCCGAATTTGGTTTGCATGAACCATTTATAAGTACACACATTGTGTTCAAATTTCAGCTTTGCACGTTAAGTAGTTTTGGAATTATAAGCGATTTAATAACTTTTGAAGCCAAAAATTACCGTTCTTATGTTTTTTTGTGTCTCAATTCACGATCACATGACCTAGGATCCCCAAATTTGGCACACAAGACGTTTTCATTAATTGTTACGTTGAGCCCAAATTTCAAGTTTCTAGGTTTTAGCGTTTGTTAGTTAGAAGCAAATCAATTCTCATCTGTCAAAATTTGCAAACAAAACCAATGGTACTACGCGCTCGCGCGAAGTCCCAATAATTGTTACGAAACTTACAGAAGTGTTTATGCGGTATGAAAACATTACGCGACGTAATACAGCCTAATATCACGTCCATTAGAATTAATGACGTATTGATGCCACCTATTTGCAACGGTTCCAGCATGCAAATCTCTTAAGCGACTAACTCTCTGTGCCTAAACGTCCCGTACAAATTAACTGTTCTTTATTATTGTCTTAGAAAAATAACTTTTTTATTGCAATGCCCGCCTTAGTGGTAGTTTATCGTCAAAAAATCAGTTACGATACAACAAAAATTCTGTTTTTTGTGCTATAACCAAAATATGATTTTCTTTGCGTGTACACAATGATCATGAATTTTTCAACCTTTGGAATGAAATTAAATACCTGGGTTTTCATATTAAGTATTTCTACACTAATACTTCATTCCGAAACAAAAGAAAAGCTGGCGCACCCAATAATTTAATTTTCTGACGTGATATGGCAAAAGATAATAACCACCATTTCCAATTTTTGAGAAAATCGAATTTTAGTGTTTGATTAATTTAAACAATGTTCTTATAGTAGAATTTTTTTAATTTTTTTCAGAAAGCATAGAAGGATCACAGAATTTTAATGCAAAAAAACGAAACTCAAAAATTTTGTTTCTTTTGGTTGTAAATGGACTTAACACCTTTTTTCGTTCATTTATTCAAAAATTCTCTAATAGCGTCACTGTGGCTATTGTCGTCTGTTGTGTCAATTGAATTTTGCAACTTTCGCATTAAACAACTTTTCAAAGTTGAATGCTCGAAAGTCAGCGTCGTTTAATGCTTGATGTAATTACGTCAAGGTGATGTCATTGATGCTGTCACAATTGATTGCATATTTGCATTTAATATATTGTCTTTTTCAAAAAAAACTGATTTCAGCAAAGGAAAATATAGCAATTATTCAAAATTTAAAGATTTATCGGCCCGTATTTGATCGTTGGGATAAAATTTTAGTAACGACATTTCTGAAAAATGACAGAAGTTTTGCGTATATTAGGATAACCGTTTCTTGAAAGTCAACTTCTATACAAAAAACCTATTATCATTTTTTGTTTCTGGATTTATTGCAGCTTGTCACAATTATGCCAGTTCTGTTTTAAACCAGTCCTGGCAGAATTATGTCACTGTGATGTCATCGATGACATCACTGCAAGCAATGCTTGAATTTCAAATCTTAGACACGATCAAAAATAGCTTAAAATTGTGAACGTGCAAGCGAGCCTTTATATATGGCTTAAAACAAACAATGGATACGCTCGTGTGTTAGTGATTGTACGCCAAGCGCAGATCAAAACTAAGCCCGGCCTGCTGTGCGTAAATCATTTTCAGACGGAAGATTGCTTGGCACCCTCGGCGTACTGCCTTACCAGCGTACAATCTACAAGTTAGTTAAAACAAACCAAGGGCGCTTTTGTACCATAGGCGTCGAAAAAGGGGAAGCAAGGAGGGCCATCCTCCCTGAAATTTTACTCATGATGCTTTGAGTCCTTGAGCAAGATCTCGTATTGCAGAACCATCTCAACTATCACCGATCGTCAAATTTTCTTTCTTTGGTGCGCTGCTCTGCGCTTAGATAGGGGTTATGGTGCTACCACAACACGCTTATTTTCGTAAATAGTTTAAATTTGTATTTTGCGAAAAAATAATTCACCATTTAAATATTGCGCCTAATGACTTGCTGATGTTACATTCTACACGAGCAGTCATACTTTGTCGAGAGAACATTTTACGGCCGAAGCAGAGCAAATTGGCAATACATCTGTAACAGTGAAAATGTTTGTATTGAAGCCCTCACGTGGTATAATACAAGGAAGGATTTAAATGACCTTGAAAATGTTAAAAGCAAGTCGTTAGATGAAATAAGAATTCAATACTGTAACTTCTATCCTGCTTTTCGACATGCATTGTGAATTACTTTAACTTTGCCCTCTTTTGTACTGTGTAGCACTCTTTCAGCACTCTGAGGCGTGTAAAAACTAGGCTCCCAACAACTTTTGGGGAAGATCGCACTAGTGGACTGTGTGTGTATGATTAGCGTGCATAGAAACAAAGTCAAAGAAAACATGCAAGAAATTATAAACAAAATCATAAACGATTTCGCTTCTCAACCTAGAGTAAACAATTTCAAGTATTCTTTATTCACGACGTTTAAGAGTTGCTTTTTAGCATTGGATGTTTTTGCCAGAGCCTAAACGAGAGTGGTTTAACGGGAACATCATATTCGGCTCTAGAAGCGTTGGTAGCTTGGCGCATTGGTATAGATCCAACCACTTTTTTATAAGAAAATTGGACTGATTTCAGGTGCACGACATTTGGTTTTTACTAACGAATATAATTATTTGTTTTACAACTTTTGTATTTGGCCAAATTTTGATCACCACAAAAGCTTCGGAGCAAAAGGGGCAAGGCGAACTTTGCAAATAATTTCTCTTGAAGGTTTTTGTTTTATATGCCTAGACCAGAAAAAGTATTGAAACAAAGAATTAACATATATTAAAGGGGGTGAAGCATCCACCTACGATTATGTGCAAAAAATAAAGAATAATCTGAAACATATCTTCACCAAATTTCACCAGTTTACAACTTCTTGTTTCTGAGGTATTTTATTTCAAAATAAGGAGATCTCCCCAACAGTGCTGCCAGTTAAAATTTTATTTTTCCTAAAATGATGTTTCTTGTAGTCTTTCACACTGATCTTAAAGCTCCCTCCCAAATGCAAGGCTTAAGCATGAATTAGATTCACAACAAAAATACTTCTACAATTTAAATAGTAGCTACCGTATATCTCAATTTCAAGAAAATTTGTTCTTAGATGGCAACACTGTTAGGGAGTGTCACGATCGTTGATACTTGGCTAGAGTACAACTTTTAATCTCTAGAATCGTCCACGTCGACTGAAACTAAAGAATGACTGAGATGTTAATTGACGAATCAAAAACGGCAGTTGATAGTTCCTTTAACTTCTTGAATCTCAGAAAGCAGCACACCAAGCTAAAATTAAAACTTCTATTGAAGACTGAAACACAAACCACTCTCACTGAGCAAAATCGCTCCACTAAAACTTCTTATGACCGACCAATTCAGATCGAAAAGACTAAATCATGACCGACCAGGTTCATGTCGCTACTACACACTATCGCAATCAACCAATTCAGATCGCCGACTATATGGCTACACAAGCCAACCACAGATACACAAACTCGGCAAAACTGCCTACAAAACTAATACCTAAAATCACCCACTCTTAGAATATTAGAATATAGAATGAAAAACGATCTGCCTATTTATACTACGGCAAAAGCTATCGAATATCCCAGAACAATCCCTGATACGTCACAATAGAAAAAAATACATGAGCTTAGGATAACCTAATTATGACGTCACAACTTCAAGTCTAATATAGCAATTAAGAAGTCGTAAACAACCTAAACAATCAATAACTGCAGAAAATAACAGGATACACTAGAAAGGAATTATCTGCAATATCTCGAATATTCTAAATCAAAAAAAGCAGTAAAAGTAGTAAATCAGTCACGTACACGTTAAAACACAGCAAATACTTATATCTCAGGCTTTCAAAATTATTATTCATGACAGGAGATCTCCCAACTTTGAAATGAAATATCTCAGAAACGATAGATCATAAAAAGATGAAATTTAGTGAAGAAATGTTTTAGATGCTTCTTTAATTTTTGCTCATAATTCTAGCTGGATGTTTATCCTCCTTTGAGTCATTGCCTTTCTTAAAAGAGAATTAAGCCGTTATTCTATTTATTTTTTGTAATATTAGTACCAGTTTGTAGAAAGCTTGTTACTTTGCGTAGATATATAAATTTAATTAGCTATATTATTATTTAGCAGCTTAAAAAAATATGTTGCAGCAAATGGCAAAATGCATTTTTAGACTCGATAAATATAGGTAAAAATTTTTTCTGGGAAACGAAAAGAATAGAACAGTCAGTGCGTTTAGCGCTCTTGAAGTTAAAATAGCCTTTTAACAATTAAACCCAAGATTTTATCAAGAGGGCTCCTTGCCGGAAGATTGCAAACTGGTTCCGTTGCCAGAAAAAATCAAAAGAAAACTACTGTAGGTTGATACCGCTGCAATGTCTTTTTTATTAACAAGTTTGTCGACGCCCTTGTCCAGTTTACATCACAAGGCTTGCACTGCCCCTGCGACTAATAATTATTCGCAAGGCGAGGTTTAAATAAAATCATACAAGACACTTTGTCTGTAAAGAAAAACAACCAAAACTCGTGCATATTAACCAAAAATTTATTAGATAATAATAACAACCGATGTAAAATTTTTTTTGCTTTCAAATAAATTCTTTCTAATTGTAGTACTGTACAGTATTGCAAGTTAATTTTTTTGTAAAATGGCAATTATAGAAATGAAGGGCTTAGTTCTAGATGTTCCTAAGTCACATAATGTCAGCTTTGAGTAAATCACATTTAAAGATTTCCAAATGCTTGGCAAATCAGGGTAAAGCAGCTGGAAAGCCAAAACAAACTATTTTGTATTGCTCTCATGTAATTTGATTTTCTGGGATAAATTTAAGACGTCACGATGACGTCATAATGAATTATGGCGTCATTTGCTTTGTGGACTTAGGAACTTTTATTCCGAACTGTGACTTAGCAACTTTTTCCATCAAACTTAACGCAAAGTGTAAAGCAACTCTCTTACGGATTACTTTTATGATGTAGACTTTGTTAACCTTTTATTCATTTTACAACATTTTAACAACAAAGCAGATAAAACAAACCCATTTTGTGGAAAAAAAGGTACTGCAAAATGCTTTAAAACAAATTTTTGCAACTATTTACAACTCATCAGTTGCTACTGCGTTAAGGTCGAAAGGCTTTTAACTTGCAGCAGGATAACAGTATCGTGCAAGCGAAATCTTTATTTCTGGTATAGCAGTGGTGATGTTAAACTTTTCTATCATGTTACTTGGAAGTTGTGTTCGATTCTAACCCGAAGTAAGTTCGCTTATTGATATTATTCTCGCCAAAAATCATTCAACACAACATTCTAAACTTCTGAAATCTCTATGTCAAACCAAGTCTGGCAGCAATATACAGCTGGAGTTAGTTTGAACAAAAAGTCATGTTGCAAAAAAAAATCTTCGCCATGTGATACAACCATGCTGTTAAAATAAGAAAAAGCGGAGAAGCAATACGTTTAAAAACAGCATAACAACGTTCTGAAAGGCCGAATATGACAGTGCAGGCATGCAACGCAAAAAAGTTATTCAATATCTTCATCATCATCACTCTCTTGGTGCTGCTCTGCCTGTGGGTATCCTTACACCTCGCAGAAAAACATTTCCCCGAAAATCACTTGCCAGAAAAGCATTTCCCTGAACGTTCTTTTTCCAGAATTAACTATTGTCAGAAATCACACTTGCCAGAATGAACACTTGCCTGAAATTACATCTGCCAGAATGAACACTTGCCTGAAATTACATCTGCCTGAATGAACACTTGCTTGAAATTACATCTGCCAGAATGAACACTTGCCTGAATGTACATTTGCCAGAATGTACATTTGGCCGAAATTACATTTCCCCGAATGCTTATTGTCTAGAATTTACACTTGCCAGAATGTACATTTGGCCGAAATTACATTTCCCCGAAAACTTATTTACCAGAATTTACACTTGCCAGAATGTACATTTGGCCGAAATTACATTTCCCCGAAAACTTATTTTCCAGAATTTACACTTGCCAGAATGTACATTTGGCCGAAATTACATTTCCCCGAAAGCTTATTTTCCAGATATTGTACACATTCAACCAAAATTCGTTATTGATTGAATTTACATTACAAAAATATATAATATGCTTGTTCATTTTCAAAAATTATTAAGCTGCGGGTAGAATAAAAGGGGCAAAGGAAAGCAGTCTCTCACATCTTGTAACTAATTTTGACAAACAACGTTAGGTTTGAAATATTTTTGGTTTCTGATAAAAATAGAAGCCATTTTCAGAACCGAGCTATTCTTCCGAAGTTTGTGATGATATTTTGATGTGTTTTTAGATTATTGGTAATATTAAGGTATTTTGATAGTATCTGAAATTCACAAAAACATCAGCGTACAAGCGTCGTACCATTGAAGTACCTCTTAATCAGTCGCGTAGCCAAAAATCTGCAATAAGGGTCTGTTTGGGGGGTCTGATTGCGAGCCTGCAGCCAGAGACCATTCGAGGTCTGGCCTAGCCGCTGGAAAATTTGGTATTTTTTGCTAAACGGACTTAATTTTAGGCCTATTTTGACAAAAACCATTGTTTTAAAACGGGGCAAAGCTAAGAAGTTAACAGTACAAAAAGTTGATTAAACTGGTAGCAGAAATGGGTTATGTAGAAAGTGGATATAACCGGTAAAATTTTAATTTCATATTTACAAGCTGGTAAATCATAAAATTCTAGTTCAGTAAAACTTACATGGGGTAATCTGTTTCGTGTATAATTTAGAGGAAGGTAATTGGAGGGGTAGCGGGCTACTGGAACGAAACTTGAAAAAAGAGGTTGACAAAATTTGAGAGGAGTGATTGGTAATTAACTAAAATTGAATAGCCCCCCTGCTTATTTCTGAGTTTTAATTTTTTTGATGAATATCCAAGCTCAGCATTTTTTTAGCAAGGGATCAAATTTGATTGCTTATTTTTGCCATTTTGAGAGTTTTTACTTATTTGTGTGTTTTATTTCTGACAAATCAGTTTCCTCTAAATCATTGTTTCAAAAGATGCTTTAAATCATTTTTGAGTCCATTCCAATGCAAAAGACTGCTGTCTCAGAAAGCTATAGCCATTACCCCAGCAGTGCCGTCGCCAGGGTAAACGAAGCAAAGGGGCGCTAGCCGAAAGTGGAGGGCACTAAAATGGACTAAATTTTTGCATATTAAAACCGATCTTCACATCTTGTACGACTACAAATGTATATTCAAAAATGCTGTATTCATGTCTAAAAAAAAAAAAGACCTATAAGGCCGGCAACGTTTCTAATCTCGTTTTTGTCTGCGGCCCTAATACAGTGCCGCAACTAGAGCGTTTTTCTATGCAGAGTTGTAAACGGGCCGACTAGTTCAGGCCCGAACCGGGCCCGAGCCCGAAAACATAAGCCCGAACCCGAAAATTAATTTGAAGACCAAATCATGCCCGAAAAAAAAACGAAACTTAGGTTAGGTCTGAAAAATTTAGCAATGTTACTAAGTTATTTTGATTATATTTTTGTGCATCTAAGACAAAAAGCACGTCTCAGGCCCGAATTAAACCCGAAATTTTTGTGAACTTTAGGCCCGAACCCGGCCCAAACCCGAACCAAACCCAAAAAGCCCGGCTCAATTTACAACTCTGGTTCTATGGGGCAAAATTTATTTCAGGAGAGGCCAAAAATTGCTGCCTTTTTCTACAATACAAGCATGCTGGGCCATAAGTGTAGCCAAGATTTTTGATTAGGGGGAGGGCGCAAATTACGTGCAACAACGTTACCAGAAATTTTTGCAAGAAAAACTTTTTGTTGGACAAAGATATTGTAGATTGGAAGATCAGAAGCCGTGGCCAGTGTTTTAGCACATAACCAGCATTTTGGTAAAGGGAGAGAGCTTAAACCTCCCAAAAAAGTGTAAAATGGGAGACGTGTTGAGCAAACTGGTGTACGTCAAACGTATTACAGACTTGAGTCTGGGGGCGAAGTCCCCAACTGCTGGGCGATTTTTTGTAATTTTTTGGAAAACTAGCTATTTATTGCCAGGATCACAATTCGTTTAGAGCCATTTGAAAAAACTAGATTTTTAACATTTGAAAGCCAATTGAAAAAATTAAATTGTTCAATCCGACTTTAATTTTCAAGTTAAGTCCAAAACATAAAATCTTGCATTTTAGTGTTAAATTTTGTAAGTGAATTGGCCCGGGTAGGGGAAAGCAAAGGTACATTGCCTAGTGCAATATTTTAGCAGTAAATAGTAATCCACTCGAAGATTTTTCTTAGAGATTTTTGTTTTGTCATAAAAATAATCAGTTGCAGGAGCACATATACGACCAAGAGGAACAAGAACCCTGAATTCCAATTTAATAGTTTGTTCAATGAACATTTCCCCTAGCTAAGTTTTTTTCAAAAGTATTTTGTCGCGTAAAACTGGCGGGGTTGAGGTGGATTGGCCTATGAGCTGGGCAGTTTGTTTTAGAAATAAGAAAGCGTTTAGCAACCTCTAAAGCTGAGTCCAATTCATTGGTTGGTGCGGTTATGGGTTCGAAACCATTTGGGACAAAAGGAGCGGTTATTTTTGCCTTTTGGGAATAAATTCAAGTTTGGACGTGAAGGAGCAAAAAGGTTAAGATAACCAGGGGCACCGGAAGCATTTGCACATAATTTAGTGGAAGGAGTATCGGTAGCTTTAGAAGAAGCAAGATTCGAACCGGGGTGAGGGTCTCTAATGCTTCTCATGACAAACCTATCTATTACTGCCAAACAAGACAAAACGCAGTGTACAACAGTTACTAAACAACTTTTTGGCCAATGTCAAAGTGACCACGTGCGCTCACTGCTAATGCTAGCGTGCTACCCTGGTGCTGCCGCAACCGCACCTAACGTCAATTCTTTGATTGTAAAATAGTTGCCATAGCGTCACAATGAAATTTTGCAATATTCTTCAAAGATTTTACTTACTAAACAATTTGTAGCTTGTCAGCTAAATCAAGCAAAGATTGCGATTATGCATTAGGGTTATGCATACCGGGTGCTATCACAATCAATGTACCGATCACAAAAGTTTTGCAAAACGCAATATTTCGCATCAGTTCAAATTATTAATCAACAGTCTTACAATAGGCTACTTAAGCCCTACCAACATTTTCTCCTATTGTCGCTTCGGGTTTTGGGCGGGCGAAATTTTTGTTTGGGGGGTGCCACCCCTCCTTCCCTCCCCTTAGTTGCGGCCCTGCTGTAATCGCTTGAAAACTCTATCTGTAGCAGTAAATACTGCCTAACGCGCAACCTGGATTTTGCTAAAGAGGGGTGAAAAAAATATTTTTTTTTCTCAAAAATTGCCTAATTTAGGCCTTGAGCTAAACAAACTGATGCAACTTGAGTGTGTCTCAGACCGGGGCCTGGGACAGAGCCCCCAACTAATGGGCAATGTTTGTGATTTTACCGCACAAAAATAGCAATTTTAACGGCATTTTAATCACATTTCGCACTTTTTGAAGCCGCATCAATGACTAAATTGATAAAATTCAGAAATCATTTCAAAGACTTAAATTGCTTAACCCCTTTAGCCCTCCCCCCTTACTTCAGGTCAAGTCTAAATACGTTTAAACGCTTGTATTTTGAAGTTAAATTTTCTAAGTGACTTGGCTAAGGGGGCCTAAGTCCCTTCACAATGGTGCTCCATTGACTGCGACCTAAAAATGTTGAGTGTGCTCCAAGGATCAAAAACAGCTGCTGTTTGAAAATTATGTTTTCACCTATTGTTCATGTTGTAATCACTAACAAAGTATCGGTAACAATTCTGCAGTCTTATATTTCTCTTCTCCGACACATTTGTAATGGAGCTCGTTAGGTGAGCGTTTTCTCGCTTTAATGGAGCTCGTTAGGTGAGCGTTTTCTCGCATTAATTACACAATAATATGAAATATTCGTATCAGTAAATTTGAAGAATTACAAAAAAAAACATCGTACAGTACTGTCATTTTGATTTGAGGTACATAACGCGCCTAGAGGGAATATTTATATAAAGCAGAATTAATGTTTCACTGACACCAATGTGTAAATTGGTGAAATTGTTCAATTCGAAAGATTGACAGGAGCATGGTTGCAAACAAATATTAACCCAAAATTCTCTGGTCAAAAGTACACAGCAGAGAATTCTTAACAGCAAAGTATTAACTCAAAATTCTCTGGTCAAAAGTACACAGCAAAGAATTCTTAACAGCCGGAAATTCGAGTTTTCATCACATACAGTTGCAGTCCAGCTATCTCCCCAACAACTATCTGGGCAAGATCATTCATTCTACGTTGTTCACTACATTGCATTATGCGGTCAGTTTTTGCTAGAGCAAGACTCGTTGGTTTAATTGTGACATCACCTGAAAAAATCACTTAGCTTCTTGCTACCTTTGCATGAACTGCGAATGAAATGTTCTAAATTGTATGAAATGTGAATGGCGGGAATTGACATCATAATGAGATTTCCGTAGGAGTGTCTTTCCCGGTTGATTTCAACTAAAAATTCTTTGAAGGTGGTTGTGGGAATATACGCCATTGCTGCTTTTTTGAGTGTTTGTAAGCTTACGCGCGAAATCTTTAGCCGAGGAATGCAACAAGTGTTGTTTTGCTGGCTTGCATTTGATGTAGATTTTGGCTGCTTTGTACTACAGCCGTAGATTTAATTTTGTCGCGAACGCAAGACGAATTACACTTTTTTTTTTTATAACAACAATATTTTATAAAAACCAGAGGCTAATTGCTGCTCAGAATCTAAAAGAAATGCCAGCCTCCATCAGTAACAAAAAGATTGGAAACAAAAATGAATAAATTTCAAATCTCAAAAGCAATTAAATTCTGTGCTAATTCAAAACGATAAAATTTTAGTAATTTTCCAGTATTTACGAGCAAAAATATTGCAGTGCTGCTTCAAACTGCGCAAGCAACTCATAAATATTTGGATGGTCTCAAGTTTAAAAAAACTCCGTACTTTTTGCTTAAGCAGTTTTACGATGCTGCAAGAAAGGTCTTTGCCCAAGCTGACAGAGCATTCGGAATTAAGCTCCAAAATAACTTTAAAAACATGGTTGTTTCAGGCCCGGCGCCAGGATAGCGTGACTGGGGGGGAGGGGGCAGAAATAAATTTGGGATGGGGCACGGGAAGTTTATTTATGTTAATTCGAGAAGGGCACGGGGGTACGAGAAATTTATTCCAGTGTGGATCAAACGAACAAGGTGAAGACCAAAAAAAAAGGTCTTTACTTCAACAATTTCCACAAATTCTGGTCATCGTCTCAAAATTCGCGCAATTTTTCACCAATTCTTAAGTGTAGAACAAAAAAAAAGAGGTCTTCGTCCCAAAAGTTTTATGAAATCTGGTGTGAGTCCACAAAAATTACGAAAATACGGGCGGTAAACACCAATTTGGGAGTCTTAGGCCTCGATTTGCACTTCAATAGCCCCGAGCCTGTTAATTTCTTCGGGGCACAGTTCTCGCTTGGGGGTGCACAATTTTCGTTTGGGGGGGCACAAGCAGTCATTTGGGGGGGGCATGGCCCCGGAATGCCCCCCAGTGGCGCTGGGCCTGGATCGTTTAAATTGACATGAACGTTCTCTGAATTCAGGAACTAATATTAAGAACAAATAAAGCAGCAAATTGGCAAAAAACTAAGAGAAGACAGCCTCAACTTAAAATTTATTGGTTTTTCTAAAAAAGTGTAATCTGGGTTAAAGTAAGCTTGCTTTTCCTCAGTGAACATGCTTGCATTGATTTTTAACTGCTAATTTTCGTTACGCTTGAAGCACAACTTATGATAACAAATTGACCAATAAGCTGGGTTATATTTTTCATTCAGTAAGCTAATTGTTATCGCACCGTTTTTTTAATTTCAAGTAAAAGTTTGTTCTGCTTAGTAAAAATAAATAACCTACACATTAGCATAATTTTTTGAATGAAAAATAGTTTCTAGAAAATAAATTTTTGAGGAAATGTAATTTCTGGAAAATAAGCTTTCGGGGAAATGTAATTTCGGCCAAATGTACATTCTGGCAAGTGTAAATTCTGGTAAATAAGTTTTCGGGGAAATGTAATTTCGGCCAAATGTACATTCCGGCAAGTGTAAATTCTGGACAACAAGCATTCGGGGAAATGTAATTTCGGCCAAATGTACATTCCGGCAAGTGTAAATTCTGGACAACAAGCATTCGGGGAAATGTAATTTCGGCCAAATGTACATTCTGGCAAGTGTAAATTCTGGTAAATAAGTTTTCGGGGAAATGTAATTTCGGCCAAATGTACATTCTGGCAAGTGAAAATTCTGGAAAATAAGCTTTCGGGGAAATGTAATTTCGGCCAAATGTACATTCTGGCAAGTGTAAATTCTGGACAACAAGCTTTCGGGGAAATGTAATTTCGGCCAAATGTACATTCTGGCAAGTGTAAATTCTGGTAAATAAGTTTTCGGGGAAATGTAATTTCGGCCAAATGTACATTCTGGCAAGTGTAAATTCTAGACAATAAGTTTTCGGGGAAATGTAATTTCGGCCAAATGTACATTCTGGCAAATGTACATTCAGGCAAGTGTTCATTCTGGCAGATGTAATTTCAAGCAAGTGTTCATTCAGGCAGATGTAATTTCAGGCAAGTGTTCATTCTGGCAGATGTAATTTCAGGCAAGTGTTCATTCTGGCAAGTGTGATTTCTGACAATAGTTAATTCTGGAAAAAGAACGTTCAGGGAAATGCTTTTCTGGCAAGTGATTTTCGGGGAAATGTTTTTCTGCGAGGTGTAAGGATACCCACAGGCAGAGCAGCACCAAGAGAGTGATTCTGGCAATTGTTCTGGCAAGTGTAAATTCTGGTAAATAAGTTTTCGGGGAAATGTAATTTCGGCCAAATGTACATTCTGGCAAGTGAAAATTCTGGAAAATAAGCTTTCGGGGAAATGTAATTTCGGCCAAATGTACATTCTGGCAAGTGTAAATTCTGGACAACAAGCTTTCGGGGAAATGTAATTTCGGCCAAATGTACATTCTGGCAAGTGTAAATTCTGGTAAATAAGTTTTCGGGGAAATGTAATTTCGGCCAAATGTACATTCTGGCAAGTGTAAATTCTAGACAATAAGCTTTCGGGGAAATGTAATTTCGGCCAAATGTACATTCTGGCAAGTGTAAATTCTGGAAAATAAGTTTTCGGGGGAATGTAGTTTCGGCCAAATGTACTTTCTGGCAAGTGAAAATTCTGGAAAATAAGCTTTCGGGGAAATGTAATTTCGGCCAAATGAACATTCGGGCTAATGTAATTTCTGGCAAGTGCATGTTCAGGCAAGTGTTCATTCTGGAAAGTGTACGTTCAGGAAAATGTAATTTCTGGCTAATGCACGTTCAGGAAAATGTAATTTCTGGAAAATGCACGTTCAGGGAAATGTGTATTCTGGATAATGTAGTTTCGGCCAAGTGTTTTTCGGGGAAATGTAATTTCTGGAAGATGTTTTTCGGGGAGGTATATAGGATCCCTGCCTGTGTTGATATTGTGTTGTAAAATGTTACGTCATTTGGAATGGTTACTTGGCCCAGTAAGGCTACAATGTCATCAAACTTTGCTTTCTTGATGTTGAGGAACGTGAGGTGTGCTGGCAGTAGCTTACTGAATGCACCTAATAGTGCTCTTTACTTTTTTCCTAGCTTCAGTAAGCAAGTTTTAGTTGGTAATCTCCAGTCATGGAGTAGCGACATCTTGATTCTGGACTCTTCTAACCAACAAACCTCGCATTGTAGCAATGCCGCTAGATAGCCGCAAGAATGGGTCAAAGCCTTTTTGAAAGTCTGACTTTAACAACAGGAGTGCCGTCATGTGTCATGTCATCTGTAAGAGGATGCTCAACAAAAACAGTCTGGAATGGGTTAGATGTGTCAGTCTCTTTAATCAAATTACCCATTCAGATGGCTTTACAACTCTATCTTTTCTTCTTCTATTTTTTTTAATGTGAGCAAAGTCGCGATCGCAGGGTAATCTGCTATGGCCTGAAAGAGGATACAAAACTTGGATTTCCTCAAGGTTTTTATGAATCATACAGGTATGCCACGATAAGTTTTTGTTTTTGGTCTGGAAGAAACAATTGTCAGCAAATATCTTTAATTTTTTTATCGTTGGTGATTGGGTGGATATATAATAATCTAAACAGGAGATAACCTCTTTGGGTCCTTTACCTGCTAAGTGTTCTGCATATAAGAACATCATCGCATTATCATTGACACAATCGTAAATACACAAATTGTGGATCCACAGTTGCCTTTTGTAGTATTCTTGGGAGACACCAGTCAGGGGTAAAGGCAAGTTCATAAACCAGAAGGCAGACAACATGAGAGTTTTGTGGCTTAATGTAGTTGCCTTGTAATGATGCAGGCACCAGTGAAATGGAACAAATTTCTCGAACAAAATTTTCTGCTTCAGTATTTGAGTAGTTTAAAAACCTGTTTATAAGCTTTGTACTTTCACTTTTTGAGTTAAATGGTTCAGTACTTTCTACTCAACTTGCACTACATTTACTTGTTAGAAACAACACTTTTACTTGTCTATTGCTTCTCACTACTATTTACACCTCTGCACATAATATCAATAATAATCATCTCGCTCTTTGGCAGCTTTAATTTTAAGATTTTTTCCACTCTGATGGATTTGCTTTTCCTTTTTTTAGCTTTAGATGAGGTGTTTGTATCTATAGCAGGCTGCTTTTGCACTGGGTCGGCTGCTAATTATCATTATAGAATTGTAGCTATACGAAGTAAGTTGATAATATTAGTCGTTAGGAAACACTACTATTAACTAAACAATCTTAAAAAATGGCTCTGAAAAAGAAAAATCATATACTTTGGAGGAGATAAAACTCAAATACCCAATGACATTCCATACTCTGCACTGGCAGCTGTACCGTACGGAGGATTTTGAAAAGGGAGGGGGTCAGGAAATTCAGAAAATTTGAGAATAACAAAGTTCAGAAGAAAAATCGTCCAAAATCAGTTGAAGGCCAAAAAAAGGTCTTCACCCAAGTTTAGTCCGATTTTTTGCCTAAACTTGGGTGCAGGCCAATAACAAAGATCTTCGCCTACCCTTTGTGTGCTCAAACCTTCTGCCCAACTTACATTTTGCATACTATTCTACACTAATTATACTATCTTGGCGACCCAAAGAGGAGGGCATGGCCCAATGGCTCCCTTCCCTAAATACGCCCATGATTGGCAGCACTTATTTAGACTAATATCTCTCACAAATATTGCTTACATTATGATGCAAATGAAACGAGCTCTCATCTAAGATTAATACATCTGTACTGAAGCAAGTGTAAATGCAAAGATATATTGTTATCCTATCACTATCATACTACAAACAATAAAGCAACAATATTATCATTAGTAAAAGTGGTATAAAGAAAAATACTGTAAGAAAAGCAAGTCAAATCCAAATAGCCCTATTGCTGCTAAGACTTAGTTGGTATCCCACGGGCAAGCTTAAGTGCTTGTGAGACATTTAGGCTAGACCTACGCCTACAGAAACTAATCTGCTAATCGACTGATTATTCTATGTCCCAGGCGAGATGCTACTGATACTGATATTGATGTAACGTACATGTCAAAAGGACGCGTCCCAATGCGGTCGACTAGCTCGGTTGAACAACCTATCGAGCTACTCTGCGAGTAGAATTATTAATCGATGTATCCACTTGCACTTCCACTTGTGGCTACGCTAGAGCTGAGACTACACCACCCCCTCCCTTTACGCTGGCGACGGCACATCCACATCTCCAACCAGTGCAAGGGAGAGCATCCACTACTCCAACGTCCTGGCGTGCTCGCCATTGTAACGTACGAGTCAAAAGGACGCGTCCCAATACGGTCAATCGGCTCGGTTGAACAACCTATCGAGTTACTCTCCGGGTTGATGTATTCACTTGTATTTCCACTTGTGGCTACGTTGGAATTGACGCTATATTGATAAGCTGCTACCAGTACCCAGGTACAGGGGGTGGAGGTCTTGTTACTTCTAGGCCGTATTAGAAATAGGATATGATTAGGATTACAGTTAGGGTAAGATAAGTGCAATTCATAATTTATGAAAAATAAACCTATGGTTGTTACCAAAACATCCTTCCTTTTCCAACTCTAACAGTGCAACTGTGGTCTAATACTCAAATAATAAGGCTTATCTGTCTTTGCAACCGCACTACTGGAATTCAACTTATGTGCAGATGTGACTTAAGAACTTTTAGCACAAAATTGCTGGACTTCTTGAAGTCGGTTTTTGGAAAATATCGGCCTCAAGTTTATTTTTTATTATTTTAGTTTTTTTTTTCAGTTTTGAATTTCTTGCGTTAAATTGTAGACGTACATGTTACTGGCAAGCCAACGTAAAACAAAGAAAAGTTTATCCTCAAATCATTATCTCTACTTGTGTTAGTAAAGGATAATAATTAGCGAAAAAATGAAAGCAATAAAAGGGCTCATTGTTTTGATCTGCAATTATGTAGACCCGCTTGCCGTGCTTCGCAGTTTAAGGTCACCGCACAATGGGGCAGGGCCGCAACTAGAGGGTGAGGGAAAAAGAGAGCGGCGCCTCCCTAAACAAAAATATTGCCCCCTAAACTGCCCAGCATGCCCAACCAAACTTCACTCTCCCTTGCGGCAGTTGCAAGATGGTGGCTTTTTTTTTTTTTTGAAACCAACAGAACTCGGAGAAAAGCAGAATAAATTGGCGCAATGACCTTTTTTTTTTTCTTTTCTTTTAGAGATCAACAGAGAACTAGGAGGAAAATAGACTGAATTAACGCGATGACCTTTTTTTTTTTTTGAGATCAACAGCGAACTCGGATGAAAGTAGACTCAATTGAATTGATTACCTTTTTTTTTAAAGGTCAACAGAAAACTTGGTAAAAACTAGACCAACCCAAAAATGTTTGCCCCCATAGAACGTTGTTCTAGTTGCGGTACAGGAATGGGGCCGTAAATAGACGAGTTGTTCAGACCGGTCACAGCATACCCCGTTCTAATTTATGGGGTTGACAAAAAAGTCCTCAGCTAATGGGATAGCTAACTCAAAGTAAAGCCGATGCTCACTTCAATGTGAGCAATGGAAGAAATAATAAATGATATTAGCATAAAAACTAGTTAATGCTTGCTCACAAGCTGTTGGTTTAAAAGTACAATTGATATAAACCGCAACTTATTACGTTCACACCGGCCAGTTGGTCGAGTGGTAACGCGTTCGTTTCAGGAGCGGAAGATCTGGGGTTCAAACCTCGAGCCAGTCAAATCGAACACAGCGTTAACAACGGATTGCCACCGCTGCGACATTTCTTCCAAAGAAGCTATGTTGCGCGGGTGCAATGACGCGAAGATAGGCCCCACAAACTCGTTACACGCTTTGGCGTAATACAGCGACTGTAATAAAAGATTTGATTAGAGAAGAAGGGCCTCGAATTTATGGCCAAAACTTATTGGGGAGAGGCTAACTACTTGCGAAACCCTGCTTTTAGCAGGCGATGCGATTTCATCAAATGCCTTTAAATTTTCAATTTAGAAACTCTACAGCAATCTAGAGCTGGGCTCTAATTAATGTAAAAAACAGTTAATCATCCACTCATTCTGTCCTTTAACTTGCTGCATTCAGTACTAGAATCCCTTTTACAGTTTCTTAGCGCTTCACATAGCGTAACAACTCACAGTTTTATTCTGTTTAATCGAAAAACTTTTATTTTGCACTACGCCAAACATTTGCAATCAAACAAACATGCCAAACAATAGCAAACAATCGCAACAGAATTTATTACCTTTTACCATCAAAAGTTTACAAATTTTACTCGCTTTTTGTACGAAGTGAGTTATCGCCTTTTCCAGCTTAAATATTTCTGGTTTGGTAAGGAGTTCAAACTTGAAATTTGGACATAAGAGGCAGACAGGTACAAACATTCAAAAAATGTAAAAAAACGAAAATTGAAAACTTTGGAGTTATTACCTTTTACCAAATCACGTCAGTATTTAATCGTAGCGAAAACGTCAACGGCAAAATTTAATCGCAACTCAAATTAAGATCAACAGTAGTGAAATTTAATCGTAACGCAAACGTCAAATCATCACCATTAAACTATGAAATTTTCCACATTTCTGGCATATTTTTATACGGTGTCCGGACAAGAATCCTAAAATACACCAGTCCTGAAAGCACAATTCCTAATGAATAGGTTTCCTAAAGTACACAAGCGCTAACGAACACTAGTTGTAGTTCAAAGCTACCCAAGTCCCAACGTACACAAGCCCTAACGAAAATGAGACCTAAAAACACTTGTCCTAAAGACACAAGTCCTAACGGACACTAGTCCTAAAGTACAAAAGTCTTAACGTACACGAGATCTAAATTGCGCGAGTCCTAATGTACACAAACCCTAACGGACATGTGCCCTAAAATACGAGTCCTAAAAACACGAGTCCTAACGGATACCAGTCCTAAAGTACGAGAACCCTAATGGACACGAGTTTTAATGGACACGAATCGTAATAGAAACGAGTTTTAAAAGGCACAAGTTCTAAAAGACCCGAGTCCTAAAGAACACAAGCTTTAATACACATGAGTCCTAAACGACACAAGTTCTAAACGACATGAGTCCTAAAAGACACGAGAAGAAAAAAAAAGCGATCGTTTTGAGAATGCCGCTGAGCATTAATTTTGTTTGATCAGTCCATCTTCAACTATCGAAATATTCGAATGGTTTCTGGAGTCACAGTTCAACATTTCCTGCAGCAAAGCATGCTATAAAGTCATGATACAAATTTTTTGCAATTTTTGATTAATAGTTTTATTGTAACCAGTATTTGCTGCTACAACGGTAGACTCGGGTTCGCTTCCTAACAGCTGGACTAAACCAAAACCTTAAAAATGGTAATCACTCTTTTCTACTGCTGACGTAACGTCACGATTTAGTTTTTGCGAATCAGTGCAATTGCAATAATCACCATTGTCGAAATGAAATCAATATGTTGAGGGCAAATTACTTAAGTTTGAATTTTAGGCAGCCCGATTTGAGGGAGACCCCCATTATGGTACTCCCAAATCTTGTCAAATTTTATCTATCCTTTACATTTAGTTACTTAAAAACTTCGTGTGTTTAGCTTAAAAAATTAAAAAGTTTGAATTTTGGAGGGCCCATTTGGGAAAACCCACTAGTTGCAGCATCCCCTACTTTTGTTACGTTTAGTTTGTTTTTATAGCTACCCATTCCGAAACTTTGATCCAAGTAGCTCTGAAGGTTTAAAACTTCAAAATTTTGCAGACTTGATTGAGGGGGATCCTTCAACGCGGCACCCCCGATTTTAGACGGATGCTAGTGCTTTTTGATATTTACAATCGCTCAAAGTTTGAATACCGTGCGTTTAGAGGTTTAAAAATAGATAGCTGGGGAAGAAAAAAGAAAAAAAAGTAAGAAAAAAAGAAAAATAGTATTTAAGTTGGGGTAAATGAACATCACCAAAAAAGGTGGTTGATAGTGTATTCAAAAACCACGAATCATTTTTCATCAAAATCAGTACTTACCGAGATATATCGGTTCAAATTTGTCCTTTTTTGCCGAGTTTTGGCCTGTAAACTCTGGTCACGCTACCGGGCACCCCCAAACTCTGTGTTCATCTCTCCTTCATAAACACTCACAATGTGTTCTTATTTTAGTTTAGCACGTCAAATAGTCTTTGAATTATAAGCTAATTGATAAATTTTTGACCAAACATTGCCGTTGTTTCATGTGTTTTTTTTTTTTATTTGGGGGGGTACTTATTCACCATCACGTAGTCTACGATTCCCGAAATTGGCACACATGACTCTTTTATTAATTCTTATGTTGAGTCCACATTTTAGCTTTCTAGATTTAACCGTTCGTTGGCAATAAGCAAATCAATCTTCATCTGTCAAAATACGCAAACAAAAACAAAGGTAGTACACGCTCGCGCGAAGTCCCAACTAAAGTCAATTTAAAATTTTTTTTTTTTTATTCATAGCGCTGAGGAAAACTAAAGGTTTGCTTACAAATTAGAAGTTACCAAATTCATGGCCAAAGTCAATTTAAATACTGCTTGTATTTTGTGGCAATCAATGGACTATTTTTAGAACATTGTCTTGTATCCATATGGACTTGATCAGAAGTGCTTCTTCCAAAAAATTTTATGTGCAAAGAACATCGTTGGTAAAAACTAATCAATCGCTTAAAATTTCTGATGTTAAAATTTGGAATATTTTACCAAGTTAATATAAGAGATAAAGTTTTAATTTCCAACGACAAAACATCATCAAAGATACTAAAGCTTTACTTTTTTGCGATCCCGTACTTGTTTATAAGCGAAATCATTCTTAGTGTAGATATCACAAACACGTAGGTCTGATCTGTGTGAGTGTTTTTCTCTTTTTTTCATTTTTTCTTTTTTTTTACTAATTTTTCTTGTTTATTTCAATTTTTTTTAATTACCAAAAACATTGCACAATTTCTGTTCAGGGTAGAAAACCTGCAGCTGAATTTCGTACTATTCCAAAGAAAAAGAGCAGACGCGACAACCATAGCTTTGCCCCTAGACCTCAATAGCCTCCGGCACCAGTACGCTACCCAAGTGAGAAATTTTTCAAAAAAAAAAATTCATTCAACTCCCTTACCAAAATCTTGGTTGAGTGCCTGCATGCTGCATCTAACCTAAAGCAATAAAATTCTCATGTTTTGAGAGTCCATTTGCATGGGCGTATTATCCAACATTTTATTCCCAAATTTTTTTATGTTTTATTTTCCTCTTATACATAATGTTATGTAGTGGAGTGCCTGGGGCCTAAATTTAAGTACCTGGGGGCCTAAATTAAGTAAATTTAAGCCTAAATGTAGTGGAGTGCCTGGGGCCTAAGTGCCTAGATTTATGTAGTAGAGTGCCTGGGGCCTAAATTTAAAGAGAACCCAATCCTTCGATGATTGCAAAATTAAATCAAGTTTATATCAACAAAATGCTGGAAAGGTTAGTCGTCGTACACGCGCAATCTGATTTTGTTTAGAGGGGAGCTTGAACCTAGAACTTGAATAGTTTTGCTTAAAAAAATTGAGCAGTGTGCTGAGAAAAATGGTGTAAATCGCGCGTATCACAAACGGGGTATAGGAGCGCAACCCTCAACCGCTGAGCGATTTTGCATTTTTCAGAAAAAAAGTAGCTATATTAACGCCATGTAAATCTAATTTCATACCTTTTTAAAGCCATTTGAAAAAAATCACTGATTTACAGCCAGTTGAAGAATTAAACTGCCACACTGCCACCCCCTTCAGGCTCCTCTCCCCGCTTTCTCACAGGTCAAGTCCAAAACATGTATAAACGCTTACAATTTTTGGTTAGATTTTTTGATTTGGTTAATTTGGTAGCTAAAGACCAGCTTTTAGTCTCTCATCTTTTGTTTGCGCCACTGGGTCGTTGGTAGATCCAGTAAAAAAAGGGAATTTTACGTCAAGTTGATTACGAAATTATTTTCTGCCAACCTTCTTCTTGCTCTTGGAATAAACAGGCGGCTGTGATATCACAATGCCAGAATTAACCTATCTGTACGAAAGAAATTGGAAAAGGTGACCAAACTAGTTTGTTACAAGACAAATATTTTCAAAACATTTTTATCTTGCGCAATATCATGCAAATGTACAAGGTACTAGTGTTGAATGATAGGAGCCCTTCTACATCCAGGCCTGCCAACGCGGCATTACCAAAATTTGTCATACATTACCTTTCATGTACATCTAATGCAGGTAAGTTCAATATAGAAGGACCATTTTGCCATATGATATCTTTTACAGTTTCCTATACTAAAAATATCATCTGTCTCATAGACGTAGCCAGGGGGGGGGGGAGGCCAGGAGGCCCGCCCCCCCTATTAAAATACCACCAATGACAAAAATTACGACAACGTAGGCTAGAGCTGTTTAGTTGCAGTTTTTTTTTTCAACAATTACGCACATAACAGTAATTAACAATAGCATTAATGACAATGAGGGAGCCCCGGGGCCCCTAACTATCAACCAGGGGGCCCCAAACTAACCACTATGGGGTCCAAGCCAACAACTAGGGGGACCCGGGGCCTCTAACTAATAACCAGGGGGCCCCGGGGACCCTAATAATAACCAAGGGCCCCGGAGCCCCTAACCTACAACCAGGTGGGCCCCTAACTGACAACCAAAGAACCCCATGACCCCTAAATAACGACCAGGGGGCCCCTAACTAACAATCAGGGGCACCGGGGCCCCTAACTGACAACCAGGGGGGCCCGGGCCCCTAACCGACGAACAGGGGGCCTCAGGGTCCTCAAACGACAACCAGGGGACCCGGGGATCTTAATTAACACCCAGGGGGCCTCGGGGCCCCTAACTGACAACTAGGAGGTCCCTAACTAACAACCAGGGGAGCCCGGGGCCTCTAACCAACAACCAGGGGGTCTCGGGGCCCCTAACTGACAACCAGAGGCCCCAATGACCCAAACCGACAACAAAGGAGCCCCTAACTGGCAACCAGGGGGCCCCTAACTAAAAACCAGCCGGCCCCGGGGCTCCTAACTGACAAGCAGAAGACCCCAGTGCCCCTAATTAACGACCAGGGGATCCCAGAGCTTCTAACTGATAACCAGGGGTCCCCAGGGCCCCTAACTGACAACCAGGGGCCCTGGGGACCCTAACCGACAACAAGGGGGCCCCGAACTTACAACCATGTGGCCCCGAGGCCCCTAACTGACGACCAGGGAGCCCCAGGGCCCCTAATTAACGACCAGGGGGCTCTGGGGCTTGTAACTGACAACTGGGGCTCCCCAGAGCCCCTAACGGACAACCAGGGAGCCCCAGAGCCCCTGATTGACAACTAAGGGTCCCGGGCCAGAAGCATCTTATTTCACATTTTAAACAATTTATATGCAAAACCTGTAAGAAATTTAAGAGTTTTTTCCTAAAAGTTGCAACCGCAGGCCTTTGTTTAACGTTATAATGAACTTAATGTTATAACACAGGCGGTAAAGCAAACCCCCCAATTGAAATACTACCGATGATAAATATAATGAGAGCATAGCCAATAGGTTGTCCTTGTCCGGAATTGCAGTTTCTTTAATTTAGGATTTACGCGTACAAAAGTACGCGTAATAATAATGACAACCACCACGTGTCCACGCCATAATCATGTCTTGCAATTCTTGTACGTTTCAAAAAAACTGTCAAGTGACTTGACTCAAGCCCTCCACGTTTTGGAAAAAAAGTTATTTTAACTTTGCTTTGAAATTTTTTTTTATGAAAGAAATTAAGGGAGCGATCTTATCTCAAAATCATAAGCGAAACCAGGAAGGTGGCCCAGGGGGCCCGGGCCCCCTTAATCGAAATGCCACCAATGACACAAATTTGACAAAAAAAAGTCTTGTTTCTTCAGTTTCAGTTTCTTTTGGCATCTTTGCGTACAACACTACACGCTTACAACAGTATTTAACAATAAATAATATTGACGACTAGGGGGCCCGGCGCACCTCCTTATTTCAATTTTTCCAATTAATTTAAACGTACAACCAGGGTGAAATCAAATTTTTTGTCCTAAAAGTTGCTACCTCAGGCCCTCATTTAAACAATTTATGGACGTAATGAAATAACCAGCATCGGATTTGCCATATGGCACAGAGCCAGGGCCCCGCCCTCAGATAGTAGGACTTTTTTGGTCTTCACTTATATTCGGTAGGAAAATCTTGCAAAAATCCCCTAAATGCCAGAGGCACCGCGCAATGTAAATCCTGCCCGGGAATAACATGTTTAGTAAGCGTGTCACGATTTTGAAACCTCTACTGTTCTTTTTCGCTAAACTTTCACAAGCATTAGTCATTTCGCTAAGTTAGTTATTTCGTATCTATGGCGTGTGTTTATGCGACCTAGAGCTCATTTGTCATTTTATGCTTCGCTGACGCGGTTGGCGAGAAACTTAGCCGATGTTTTGCTCGCCTTTAATTTGTCTTATCTCATAGCGCATAACGTGCTATAGTTCACAGCGAGGAGTGTTTTAGCAGTGCATAGTGAAGGATGATTTAGTTGTTCGTCTAGAGTAGTGATTTTTGTCTTTGTTCTTTTTTTTAACCGTTGCATTCTATTTGAATAAGAATTAAATTAGGCTTAACTTTAACAATAAATTTGCATGTATTTACGTGGAGATTGTGATTTTGTGTGCACATAACAAAAAGCTCGTAACAATCGGGGGCTCGTCCGGGAACTATTTCAAAAGTTTCGAAGCTTTTAGTTGCAAGATCAGAACTCGTACAAAGCACGTAGAATAGCAATGGATAAGTTAATAGCAGCTGGAAAGGAAATGGGACTGCAAGGCGATACGCTGCTGAAGTTTGTTCAGGAACAGCAAGCGGCTGAGCGAGAAGAAAGGGCTAAAGTTGTTCAGGAGAAGAGAGCCGCTGCTGAGGCTGAAAAAGAATTACAAAGAGTAAACGCTGAAGCTGCATTGAAACAAAAGGAGCGAGAGCTAGAACTAAAGAAAGTAGAACTGGAACTGGCGCGAATCCAGGAAGAAAGACGGAGTACCGATCAGTTGGCTAGTCGTAGAGCCAAGGTACCCAAGCTTCCCACTTTCATCGATGAGAAGGATGAATTGGACAATTATTTACTGAGGTTTGAAAGATTCGCCACCTCAAATAATTGGGATCGCTCTGATTGGGCTACTTGCTTGAGTGCTCTGTTGACAGGAAGAGCTCTTGAAGTATATTCTCGCCTTTCGGAAGATCATGCAGTAGACTATGATCAGCTGAAGAAAGCACTGCTATGTCGGTACGAACTAACCGAGGAAGGCTACCGTGCAAAATTTAGGAAGGCGACTCCAAGCAACGATGAAACATCGGCGCAATTTATTGTGCGAATTAGTAATTACGTCCAGAGATGGGTCGAGATGGCAAGTTGCGGATTTGAGTGGAAGGCGATTCGAGATTTGCTAGTCAAAGAGCAATTTCTCAACTCTTGTCCCAAGAATTTGGCAGTTTACCTCAAGGAACAAGCGCCCAAGACCCTGGATGACCTGTCTGTAGTCGCGGATCACTTTTTGCAAGCCCATAATTCTCAGTTATGTTCTCTTGGTCCAAAACCCCAGAAAGAGGTAAATGGTCGCAGTGCTGGAACTTGTTACAATTGTCATCAAACTGGTCATAGAGCTTATGCATGTCCAAAACTGAAACCAGCTGGAGCTTTGGACCGAAGCAGGAAGTGCTTTATTTGTGACAAAAGTGGTCATCTGGCCCGAGATTGCAGGATGCGAAGCCAAGCCACTGAGAAAAACCAGACAGCTGCTGCTGCTACTCTGGAAGTGAAGAGAGAAATTCCGGTTTTGGAACCAGTTGTCACTAGCGAGGAAAAACTTAACGTGGACGGTTTACCTGTTGTTGCTGGTAAGGTTGGAGAGAATGTGGTCAATGTGCTTCGAGACACAGGTTGCAATGGTGTCGTGGTTAGACAAAATTTGGTGAAGGAAGACCAATTTACTGGAAGGACCGGAAGGTTGACCTTGTTGGACAGATCAGTGATAGAGGCTCCGATTGCAGTGATTGACGTCAGTACACCGTTTTACAATGGTCACGTGGAGGCGTTGTGCATCAAAGATCCTTTACACGATCTTATCTTTGGAAATGTAGTTAGTGGTGAATCGCATGATGGTCTGAGCCATGAGCCTAAAATGTCTGCTGTAGCTACGAGGTCGCAAACTCGTGATCAAAATCGCTCCGCTAAACCCCTTGAAATTGAAGGAGGCAGTGAGTGGACTGCTATAAATCGTGCTCAATTTGAGAAGGAGCAAATGGCAGATCAATCCCTTGAGAAGCTACGTTCCGCGGGCGAAGAGAAGTTGAAAGGCAAAGGCAAGTCTTATTTCGGTATAAAGGACAAGTTGTTGTACCGCTTCTTCCAACATCCCAATGTCAATGGGGGAAAGAAAATCAAACAACTTGTTGTGCCGAAGTCGCTACGGAACAAGACCATGGAGTTGGCCCATGAAACGATGATGAGCGGTCACATGGGAATTAAAAAGACAACTGATCGCATTCTAAGTAACTTTTTCTGGCCTGGATTGAAAGATGATGTGCGACGATTCTGCTTGTCGTGTGACATATGCCAAAGGACGCTGAAGAAAGGAAACATTTCAAAAGTGCCGCTTCAGAAAATGCCGCTAATCGACATCCCATTCAAACGAGTGGCAGTCGATATTGTTGGTCCTATTCACCCACCAAGTGGCACTGGCTTTAAATACATTTTAACTTTAGTGGATTATGCTACAAGATATCCGGAGGCAGTGGCGTTGAAAAATATATCCACAGAAGACGTGGCTGAAGGATTGTTGTCTATGTACAGTCGACTTGGTATTCCTGAGGAAATCCTGAGTGATATGGGAAGTCAGTTCATATCAGATTGCATGAAGGAAGTGGAACGGCTACTCAAAATACGTCATTTGTCTACAACGCCATACCATCCGCAGTGTAACGGACTTGTGGAAAAGTTCAATGGCACCCTCAAGAGTATGCTGAAGAAACTATGCGCTGATCAACCGAAGGAATGGCATCGTTTCTTGGACGCACTTCTTTTTGCGTATCGAGAAGTTCCACAAGAGTCAACTGGGTTTGCACCTTTCGAGCTGATGTATGGTAGACCTGTTCGAGGACCGATGAATATTCTGCGAGAAATCTGGTCAGCTGATAACACTGAACCTGAAGTGCTTAGCAGTTACCATTACGTGGTTGATCTTAGAGAAAGGCTTGACAAGACCTTTGATCTGGTAAAGCAAGAAATGACCAAGACTCAAAACAAGTATAAAGCGAATTATGATAGGCATAAAGTCAAGCAACGGCAATTCCAACCTGGCGATTTTGTTTTGCTTTTGCTTCCAACTGACAACAACAAGTTGTTAATGCAGTGGAAAGGCCCATTCAAAGTAGTAGAAGCAGTTGGCCCTGTGGATTATAAGATCAACATCAACGGGAAGGTGAAGCTGATGCATGCCAATCTTCTGAAAAAGTATCACATGAGAGACACGAGTGACCATGTTACGTCAAGCTGCTGTGTGCAACAAAATCTAGAGTTCGACGACATTATGGCAGCGGAGGGTGACTTTCTGGAGTTTGCGTCTGTACAGTCAAGTGAGACGGTGATATGGTTAAATTAGATGATCAACTTACTAATGCAGAACTGAAAGAGGTGACTGAGTTGTTGTATGATTTCGATGATGTGTTTAGTGATGTACCTGGCTGCACTAATTTAATTGAGCATGAAATTACTTTGACTAGTGCTGAACCTGTGCGTTCAAAACCTTATGCTGTACCTTTTAGTTTGCGTGATGGCTTAGCAAATGATATAAAGGCAATGATGGAGAGTGGTATTATACAGCCCTCTAATTCTCCCTATGCCTCACCTGTGGTGTTGGTGGGAAAAAAAGATGGGTCAAATCGGTTGTGCATTGATTATCGTAAGCTAAATAAGATCACTGTTTTTGATCCTGAGCCTATGACTACCAGTGCTGATGTGTTTGAGAAACTGTGTAACGCTCGCTATTTGACTACAATTGATCTAGCTAAGGGTTATTGGCAAATTCCGGTTGCGAAGGATGATGTGCCCAAAACCGCATTTGTAACACATGAAGGCAGCTACGAATTTCTAAGAATGCCTTTTGGGATGATTAATTCTTCCGCTACCTTTGTTCGCGCAATGAGAAAATTACTGCAAGGCATTGACAATGTAGAAATGTATATTGATGATATTATCGTGCACACTTGTGATTGGGATACGCATATTCGTGTTTTAGACTGTCTTTTTCGTAAGTTTCGTGAAGCTGGTATGACCATCAGGCCCTCTAAGTGTGTGATTGGTGCTCGTAAAGTGAATTTTCTTGGTCATCATGTAGGGGAAGGAGTTATCGGTTTACACGAGGAAATGTGCTTAAAATTAAGAATGCTCCTCAACCCCGAACCAAAAAGGAAGTTAGATCTTTCCTTGGTTTGACTGGTTATTACCGTGACTACATTCCTAATTATGCTGCTATTGCTGCGCCTTTATCTGACTTGACTCGCAAAGGCAATCCTAATGTTGTACCATGGGATGTTGCCCAGGATAATGCCTTCAATGCACTCAAGGCATGTTTAGCAACTGCGCCTATATTGAAATTGCCTGATACATCAAAACCTTTTGTGTTACGTTGTGATGCATCCAAGATTGGACTCGGTGCAATGCTATTGCAGGACCATGACGGAGAGTTGTTTCCAGTTAGCTATGCGAGTAAGAAGTTAACCGATACTGAAAAGCGATATTCTACTATTGAACGCGAATGCTTAGCTATTGTGTGGGCTATTAAGAAGTTTCGTGTTTATTTGTTATGGTGTAGAATTTGTGCTTCAAACTGACCACCAAGCATTGCAATTTATTGATCGCACCAAGTATGACAACGACAAAGTAATGAGATGGGCATTGTTCTTACAGAATTATCGTATCAAATATCAATGCATCAAAGGGAAAGATTGCGTTGGCTCTGATTGCTTAAGCCGGCTGGTGTAAATAGCCAATTACGTTGCATTTGATTCTCTGTGTGCTAATGTGTTCTGTTTGTGATCGAAATTTGTAAATTTTCGTCTGAAAAGAGGGTGATGTCACGATTTTGAAACCTCTACTGTTCTTTTTCGCTAAACTTTCACAAGCATTAGTCATTTCGCTAAGTTAGTTATTTCGTATCTATGGCGTGTGTTTATGCGACCTAGAGCTCATTTGTCATTTTATGCTTCGCTGACGCGGTTGGCGAGAAACTTAGCCGATGTTTTGCTCGCCTTTAATTTGTCTTATCTCATAGCGCATAACGTGCTATAGTTCACAGCGAGGAGTGTTTTAGCAGTGCATAGTGAAGGATGATTTAGTTGTTCGTCTAGAGTAGTGATTTTTGTCTTTGTTCTTTTTTTTAACCGTTGCATTCTATTTGAATAAGAATTAAATTAGGCTTAACTTTAACAATAAATTTGCATGTATTTACGTGGAGATTGTGATTTTGTGTGCACATAACAAAAAGCTCGTAACAAAGCGTAACCATCTATTGTACCATTTTTCAATAACGATTCACCTCCACATCGCCAGTTTTTACGCATAAAATAGTTTTAAAAAATAGATAAGATAAATGCTCATTGAAGAAATTATAGAATTTGAATTGAGGGGTCCTGGGTCCCCTAACCGTACAATGAACTATTAAATTGAACCGAACATTGAACTATTAAAATTTTTCGATTGACTTTCAATGTTAAAAATCTAGTTCTTTCAAATGGCTGTGAACACGTGCGAAATGTGATCCAATGGGAATAAAATAGCTTTTTTTCCAAAAACTTTACAAAAATCGCCAAGAGTCTGGGGGCTTTGCACCCAGACCCCCATAGCCATCGGCAGCTGGGGGTTCCGCCCCCAGACCCCAGTCTGTGATACGTTTGAGTACACTAACTTTCTCACAGACGTCTCCTAAGTTAGACGTTTTCGCTTTTTAACTGTTAGTTTTCGCCCTCTCCCTTTGTCAAAATCCTGGTTAAGTGACAACAGACCACGGCTTCAAATCTTCCATTCTACGATATCTTTGCCCTACAAAAAGTTCCTTTTTTCGAAAATTTCTGATGACGTCATTGCATGTAGTTTGTGGTTTGGTCCCCCCCCAATCAAAAATCCTGGCTACGCCTATGATCTGTCTATATCTCATGTAGTTAAAATCCAAATATGGAAGATTCGTTAAGTCTAAACCCACCCATAACCCCCAAAATTTTGTAAAGTTTCTTTTATATCTACCAATCCAATCGTAATTTATCTGTCTGGTTTGAGTGGTTTAAATTTAAAATTTTAAAAGAGCCATTTGAGTGGTACTCTTCCAATGTGACACCCCCAATTTTCACAATGTTTTATTTGTCTTCAATATAGCTTACCTAGCATAAGCGAACATGTCTCAAAGCTTAAAGGGATTCTGCCTCCTGTAAGATTTCAACTACTAAAGCACGTAAAAGAGCTGAGCTCCAGCACTCCTTACGTCCTATTGTGAAAAGCGCTAACTGTTTTCTGTCGTTACATAGACCCTTGAACAGACTTTTCATTGTTGAATGTTTAGTCGTTGAAAAGTTTGAAAGAAGACTTCCCCCTCCCCCTATCAATTTTTAAAATCTCCAGACGCCTTTTATAAAGTAACATTTACCAGAAGCTGTTAGGATTACAATGCAACATCGCTTGCAGTAGCAACTAACTTCAACCGACGACCATATTAAGTATTTAGTCATCTTTTTAATCCACAGTATAACTTGCCGACACCACCTAAAAATTACACGTTGCATTACTGTACTGTATTTAATGATAAGCTATAGACAATATCCAGGGTCTTTGAGGCACAATCAAACCTATGATTAACAACCTAAAACATCGGGTAGATTGGGGTAAAGAGCCTACCTGAAGGAAAATGGACTGTAATTGCTAGCATTGATGCAGAAAAACAAAATTTTTTCGCTGTATGTGTGCACTGACTGAAGCTTATCAACACACGTGTTTAAGATTTTGACAAATCTGTAGTTAGCTAAAAATTAATCGTTAATTTTTTTTAAGTGGGCGTTTTACCCCGTACCTGGGACAAACCGGCGTTTTACCTCATCTTATGAAGTGATAAAATGTTCGCACGTTGACTTTTAAAATAAACGCACTAACAGTTTTAAATATGTCATACACTGTTTTTTGGGATGTTGATGAGGTAGATCAAGACAAATATGCGACAAAACAGACCAACAATTACATGACCAGCACCAAATTTAGCTAGACAAAGTGGAGAGACAATCTCCCTGAAAAAATATTTATTTTTAACCTAAATTTAAAAAAAGCAGATTTTTTTAAACGTTGCTGATGCCTTAATGTTCACGTATTATGTACCAATACCTAACTAACTTACAATGTGTTTGTGCTACCCAAATTTTTCCGAGGAATGACGGGCAAAAAACTCCGCGGAGACCCATTGGTCGCGCCACACCCCAAGGTTTGTACCAGAAATCGAGGATAGAGAGGGAAGAGTCAAAAATAGTTTACCGTAAAAGAAAAAAAGCAGGATGCTTTAAGAAGAGATAAGTAAGATCCTGTAAAGGAAGGGGTATCCACATGTGCTGCTAGAGAAGTTCTTCTTACGAATGATATAAGTAACAAGATCAAATGAGGCTCTGACCATAGCAGCAAAGATGGAAAAGTTTACAGCTTGTACAGGGCAAAAGAGGATTAATTGCACCGAAGGGACTGGAGGAACTTGACAACTCTAACGTGAGTTTGAACTATTCCATCTCCAAGTGCGCTACATCGAGTATATCTGGTCGTAATTACGACGGGGAAGAATTGGGTAAAGGATCACAACGGAAGGCACAAAGCAGGGAAGCTCCCGCTTTGGCTAGGAAATTAGCAACCTGATTCAAACAAAAGACCACCAAAAATTGACAGTAGCATAGTCGAGGAGGTGGCGCAGATTTCCATAATTACATTCCAGCAGAGTGGCTTAGCTAGGAAGTATGAAGGACGGGAGAAAAGCAAAAAACAAATTGGTAGTCCGTGAGAAAGAGGACTGACTGAAAGTGGCACGTCTTCGTTTGCTGGCTGTTACACCAATTGTTAAATCCATATTCCATAGCAAGAAAACGTTTTCTTCTCGAGGCTCAGCCTTTCCTCTAAAAGTATGTAAACGTGCTACTTGAACACCAGGATTCATCATAGTATGAACGTGCTCTGCGTCTCCCCTCAAAATCATCCACTCTTAGAGCTCTTTCCTCAAACTCTGTTATCAGCCAATGGAAGACGAAGCTTTCCATCTTGTCAATTTTCTCTTCCAGAATGTTAATGTTGCATATCAGAAAATAATAATTCTTTCGTGAGCTCCTAAACTCGTACCACTTTAAACTCTACTCTGGTCGTAAGAAATTAACTTCAGTTCCCCTGGCCTCCTCTATGCCTAATTGTACTGCTTGAAAGGATATCTTCTTACCATGCTCCCATTCTGAGAAATTCAACGATTTAAAATTTAAAACCATGGAGAGCCCGTTTTAAGGGAAACCCTCAACGTAACACTACCGATTTCAGGCTTCTTCAGAATGGAAGGCGCAAAAAAAGTCTATTTATAGGGAAAAAACGAACCGTGATTGGCTGCAAAGAAGGTTCAATGAAAGCGCTTCATTAGCGTTTTTTGTACAATCTTACACAAATGTTTTTGTCGGCAGAGGGCCGGACTAGAAGTTCTGATAAAAGTGCTGGGTTTAAGAGCAAATAGGTGGAAGAACGAGCAGCTTAATTTGGGCCAAAATAGAGAATCTACTGTAATCGTAATGCTGAACACCAGCAGGATACTGTAAAGATTTCCAGTATGGACTCAATCTTTTGCAGAATTCTACCTGTGCTCAACGTCATGATGCTGACAGCAAATTTTCTATTTTTACTCAAAGCCGCATTCCCTTCCACCTATCTGCTCTGTAAGCTGCTTTTGCTAAGACTTCTAACTTTGCCTGTCTAGCAACAAAAATGATCTGTGTATGTTTAACGATTGCACACCAATGACGCTCTCTTATTGGTTTTTCTTTTAGCCAGTTGCGGCTCGTTTTTTTTCTCTTCTGCGCTTTCCATTTCGACGATTCTTCTTTATCAGACTAAATTGAAAAAATGAACATTTTAGTTAAAACAATAGAAAGATAATTAAAAAAAACGAAAAATAAAGAAAAAATATATCCCAAGTCAATGCTTAACCTTTGGCATTAAGGTGGTCAATAAAAAGTCCTAAAAACAACGTTTTTTTTTCTTCATTGCCTGAAGTAAGCAAAACATACCGAATCAACTTTATCAACTTTTTGCCGGTTTTTGGCCTCTAAATTTGCGGTTACTTGTCCTATACCGCTTCTTAAATTAGAACGCGAAAAGTCACTGTTTGCGCTATGTTATGTACAAACTTGACCTTTTTACGTCCGGCCGTTTTGGGTTGATTAGCAGACTGATAAAATTTTGACTCTGAGGCGACCGTTTTTACCCGTTTTTTTAACACTAGGTTTCCCCAAATTCGTATACCATACTCTTTCATTTATTTCAATGCTGTATTCAAAATTCAGCTTTCTAGGTTTACCGTTTTTTACGTTCAACCAGATCAATAAATTTCGATGTTAATCCATCAAAAAGACTAAGTAAATACAGAGAATCTATAAAAAAAAAAACAAAAAAACAATAACTGAACTTGCAATTGTCAAGCACAAAAAACTCAAACTTGTTGGTTTGACATTGATTTTAAATATACTGTATATACTAGTATCAGCGGCGTAATCAGTCGAGCTAATTAGGTGCTGATGGCCTCTTTCCCCCTTAGCCAAAGTCACTTAGTAAATTTAATCCAAATGTTAAAATGCATGCCTTTAAACGTGTTTTGAACTTGGCTGGAAAGTAAAGGGCTGAAGGGGTTAAGCTATTTATTTCTGTCAAAGAGATTCCAAATCTTTGCAATTTATACTTCTGCATACGTCATACGAATGGCGTTAAAATGGCTGGTTTTTTCAAAAAATTGCCAAAATCGTTCAGCGGATGGAGGCTTTGCCCCCAAATCCCTATCGGTGAGACGTAGGCAATTTTCAGCTTTAGGGCGAAGCCCTTCCTTGACAAAATCCAGGTTACGCTTTTGCTAGGGTCAGTGAGAACTGAGAATACTGCTTAAGTCAAGAAATTGTCCGTGTGATTGCTTTATAATGCACTTTTTCTCAATTTTATATACAAATAAGCTACATAGCGATAACATAAAACACAAAAAGCTGGTTTGTAATGTAGTGTGGAAGAACAAAACAAAATTTTAATCAAAAACAGTAAAATCTTATTCAAAATTGTAAAATTTCTGAACGTTTCGAACTTAGCTACGTTCATCATCAGCAAAATTGAAATCTGTTTCAAAATGAAACCTTATTCTATATGAATAAGATTTCAATTTTGCTGCTGACGGTCATAGCTAAGGCCATCAAGTTCAGAAATTTTACTACATTAAAAAATATAGCTTTACTGCTGTGCAATCAGTAACAAAACAAAATTAAAACCCCCAAAAAACGATTTTTTATTGAAGTTCTCGTAATAATTTCATTTGCTCAAAACATTCCATCCAAGTTTTCCGCTTCTGGTTCAAATTTGATTGAAGCTCGAATCTCTATCTCTTAGTAATGTATTAGCCTCCCCTTAATTGGCCTATGGACCAAAATGTAGAAGAAGAGAAATACATTTTTAGCACTTTTGAAACTGGTTTTGCACTGGAAAAGGCTAAAAAACCATTTAAAAATTATCTTTTCTAACATTTATTTAGGGGGAGTGGATAAACTTGTAAACCATAAAACTCACAAATCAGTAAAAACTTTGTAAATGGCTCAAAATAAACAGTCAAATTTGACCGTTTGTTGAAAAATACTGATCATAAGTTTAATTAAAAATATCCATAAGCTCAGAAATAGGTTGTGGGTGGGGGCCAATTTAGTATTAGTTAATTACCAATCACTTTTCTCAACTTCGTTCCATTAGTGCCCCCCTCCAATTATCTTTCTACACTGTACATAAAATATAGACGAAATAGATTACTCCTTAAGAGTTTTGTTGTACCATTTTATGATTTCCCAACTTGTAAATAAGAGAACTAAATTTTACTATTAGCCACCCTCCACATAGCCCGTTTGTGTAACCAGTTTAATCATATTTGTTCATTGCTAATTTCCATGCCACGTTTTAAAAGCATAAATTTTTATCACAATAGACCCAAAATTACGCTATTTTTGCAAAAACATACAAAATTTTCCAGCGTTGGAGCTCCGAACTCAGACCCCGTGCCTCCAGCAGCTGGGGCTTTGTCTCCAGATCTCCAAAACCCATTGCAAATATTTGGCTACGCATCTGCTATCGCCAATTGGGACTTCGTGCGAGCGCGTAGTACCTTTTTTCTGCTAGCGAGTTTTGGCAGATGAGGATTGATTTGTTTATAACTGACAAACACTAAAACCTAAAAAGTTGAAATTTGGACTCAACATAAAAACTAATGAAAGCGTCATGTGTGCTCAGGCGCGTAGCCAGAAATTCGCAATGGGGGATATTTAGGGAAACTGGGGGCGAAGTCCCGAATCACGGGGGCCGAAGGCAGGGGGTCTGGAGGAGGAGCCCCCAGCGCTCGAAAATTTTGCATCTTTTTGCAAAATAACTTAATTTTAGGGCTTTTTTGATAAAAAATAATGCGTGGTATAAAAATTGGCAGCGCAAAATGATTTAACTGATTGCATTAATGGGCTATGTGGGAGGTGGTTAATGATAACATTGTAGTTTTCTTGTTTACATGCTGGTAAATCATGAAATCCTACTATTCAATAAAGCTCACGCGGAATAATCTATTTCGTCTATAATTTATAGAGCAAAATAATTGGAGGGGGGGCTAATGGAAAGATAGTTGAGAGAAGTGATTGGTAATTAACTAATACTAAGTAGCCCCCCTCTCCCCCTTATTCCTGAGTTTATAATATATTTGTTGACAAAACCTATGTTTGGCGTTTTTACGATAGTGATCAAATCTAATTGCTTATATTTTTGGGCATTTTTCAAAGTTTTTATTGATTTGCGATTTATATTTTTGACAAATTAGCCTTCCCCCCTGAATATATATTTCAAAAGATGCTTTAAATTACTTCTTGGTCCATTCCAGGGCAAAAAACAGTCTCAGAAGAGGGTCATTCCATAATAAGACTGTCAAAATTTTCAACTTTTGTAACCCACCCTCTCAGATTTTTTTCATACTTAGATATATGAAAGCCATTAAAAAATAATGAAGGTTACAAAAATTGGCATCAAAATTCATCAAGCGGTTTTTGAGTAATGATGGTTTCAATATTACCACTTGAGGGCACTGTTCGGCAGTCCCAAATTTTTTTATTTACGTAAAAATCTTTATCCTTATGCTATCGAAACAAGCAAAATATCAATTCTGATAGATTTTTTCTCATCAATTCTGATAGATTTTTTCGATTGGTGATTCGGCATTTTGAAAAGCGGACGTGTTTTTTTTTCTCTTCAAAACAGCTCTGGAAATTCGCTTTTTGCGTTAAAAAAACGTAAGTTGCTCTTAAAATTTTTTGATATAAACGTCTAGCAGCTTGTTAAGTTTTATTTGGTCAAATTTGGAAGCCGGGCATCAAATAGAAATTTTAGAAATTTGCAAAAAAAGATTAGGTAATTTCAAACTTGCTTCTGCAGTTTCAGTAGGCTAATCAGTTCTTTTTGTTTTCAGCCATTTGTACTTTATCACGTCACAAGCTAATACAATGCCGAATCAAGACAGCGCAAAAATATCTAAGAAAGACTTGAGAAAGATAGAAGACAAAATTACCAAGCGAGTGATGGAAAACATTGGAAGTTTAGTGACAGAAAAATGCAAGGAAATATTGGAAAAACACTGCGTCAGCGATAGCCTTAGTGTACCTGCAACATCAGATTTGAACGCCATCAGTATTTCGATAGAATCGCTAAAACACGAACTCAAAGTTCTGAAGAATAGTACTGACCATACCATTGGAAGCGTGTCGTACCTAGCTCATGAGTATGACGACTTTTTGGAGAAAATTTCAAAAATATCAAGTATCAACGAAAGCCTGGCCAAAGAAATAAAATCTTCAGAATGCAGACAGTTTAAATCAGAACAACAACTGGACCAACTAGAACAGTACGGCCGAAGAGAAAATTTGGAGATTCATGGCATACCAGTAATGAGAAATGAAAATACCAACCAAATAATCAAGGCTGTTGCTAAATCCATTAATGTTGAGCTGAATGACAGTCAGATTTCCACTTCACATAGGTTAATTCAACCTCAATCGTCCTCTTCAAATTCCCAGCGACAAGCCAAAAACCATGTAAATCGTCAAACCCCCTCCAATAATTGTCAGATTTAACAACCGAGACAAGAGAAATGAAATTTTTAGAAGAAGAAAAATGCTGAGACGAAATCCTGAAATGAGATTAATTTTTGCGTCAGAAACTGTCACCATCAAAGAAAATCTGACCACGTATAGAAAAATGATTTACGATGCGGCGAATTCGGCAAAGAAAGACCTAAATTTCAAGTTCTTGTGGACTTCCCAGGGCAGAATCCGTCTTAGGCGAGACTCGGTAAGTGAAGTAATAAATGTATCTTCACTTTCCGATCTTGATAGGATTGGTTATTCTGGTTCTGGGGGTCGAGTTATGTCAAAATTTTTGTAAAATGTTTTTTTTTTCATTCTGTAGGCTTAGAATGTAACTTAACTCAAAATGGAGTGCCCTAATTTATGCTGTGACTGCGACTGTACGAGTTGTATTGCCAGATTGCTACCCTTTTCTTCCATAAGTGAACTGGAATTTCGTATATTAGGTAACAGCGTGGGTATGGATGACATAAATTATGTTGATTATTTTTCTCCCTCTAAATTAATCAAGATAGCTTCTGATTTACATAAAAATGATTTTTTTCTCTTACATTTTAATGTTCGAAGTTTGCCAAAAAACAAAGATAAAGTTGAAGAATTTTTTAATGGCATGAGTAGAATTCCAGACGCTATTGCTATTTCTGAAACGAAATTAAATGCAAATAGTGTGACTAATGTAAATATACCCAATTACACGTTTCTCCGTAAAGACTCACCGACTAATGCTGGTGGAGTTGGTCTTCATATAAAACAAAGCATGCAATTTCGCTTACGAAATGATTTATCTCTTAATCTCCAACACTGTGAAGACTTATGAATAGAACTAGAAACTAAACAAGCAAATATTATTCTCGCTGTAATATATCGACATCCTAATAAAACAATATCACACTTTCAAAACAAACTATGCAATACCTTAACTGATCTAGAAAACAAAAACTTCAATTATATTGTAAGCGGTGATATAAACATAAACTTCTTTGCAAAAAACAATGATATCATAGCTGATTATATAAATAATTTAACCATGATTGGCTGCAAAATGAAAATAAATAATCACACTAGGTTTGCTGATAAATGTAGGCCATCATTGCTTGACCATATCTACACAAACATAGCCAATAAAAGCACAAACAGTGGGGTAGCGTTATACGAGTTATCTGACCATTTACCTATACTTTTTATTGTAAAAAACATCTTATGTAAGCTGAAATCTGAAACTAAATTTATTCGCTGCATGAAACAATTTAATCTTGAAAATTTCTTAGTAGATTTGCATACAAAAATGTAAAAAATTGAAACTAATTCTACTACAGCAAACATTGATGATGATGTCTCAAATATTACACTGGCGTTTAAATCTGTGCTAGATATTCATGCCCCTCTAAGACCTCAAACTAGGAATGAAAGAAGGCTAAGTAAAAAGCCTTGGATCACTCAGGGAATCCTTAAATCAATAAAAAAAAAACAAGCTTTTCAAAAAACTTTTCAAATCCAATAGTAATGAGGAAAAAATATTTTACAAAAAATATCTGAACAAATTGACCCATGTAAAACATGCTGCTAAACGCAGTTACTATGAAAAACTAATTAAAACTAACTCGAATAACTCGTCGCAAGCGTGGTCAGCTATAAAAGATATTATTGATTGTAAACAACCTAACAAAAAATTGCCTTCGACTATATCAATCAACGATCAACAATTTGATACACACTCCAAATATTTTTTAGACCAACTATGCGATTATTTTGCTAATATTGGTACTTCCATGTCCAACAAAATTACACAAAATGTTAATTCTTCCTTCAAAATTCACTCCAAACGCTGCGTTCATTCTTTTGCTCTACATGAAGTAAATGAGCAAGATGTAAGTGCATGTATAAATAATATTAAAATGAACTCCGCACATGGTATTGATGAAATTCCTTCCAAATTTGTAAAAATGTCCAATTGCGTCTTGACACCAGTGCTTACAAAATTGTACAACAAATGCATAAAAATTGAAACTTTTCCAAAGTGTTTTAAAATGGCGTATGTTATTCCAATACCTAAAATTTCATCCCCTTGTACATTTGGAGATTTTTGACCGATCTCATTGCTTCCGGTATTTTCAAAAGTATTTGAAAAATTATTAGAAACCAAAATGACACAATTTGTGAACAAAAACAACATACTATCTCCTTCACAGTTTGGATTTAGAGAAAACAGCTCTACTGATCTAGCAATTACAACTTTTTATGATAAACTATTAACCAATATGAATAATGGCAAAGTCACTTGTTCAATTTTTCTTGATTTGAAAAAAGCCTTTGATTCTGTTAATATTGATATTTTACTAAAAAAGCTTCACCATTATGGTTTTCGAGGCCCTTCATTTAATTTATTGCAATCCTATCTTACAGATCGTGTGATTTGCACTAAAATAGGAAACAACGTATCTAAATTGTGTCCAGTTGAATTTGGAGTACCACAAGATTCCGTTTTAGGCCCACTTCTATTTTCACTTTACGTTAATGTCCTTCCCAATGCGTCAAATCTAAAAACCACATTGTTTGCGGATGATACAAATTTACATATCTCTCACAAGAATATCAATATTCTTCAAGAAAAGGTATCGGAAGAAATAAAAAAAATTGACCAGTGGATGAAACTAAACAAATTGACGATCAACTATCAGAAAAGCTGCTATATGCTGATTCGGAAAAAAAGTATCAAAACAACAAATTTCCAATTAAATATAGATCATCATCCTATTGAATTAAAAAATAGTATTAGGTATCTAGGTGTTCAATTAGACAAAGAATTAACGTGAAAGACTCACATTGATAATTTAGTAAAAAAACTTTCTAAAGTATGTGGAATGATTTATAAATTAAGATACTATGTTCCCTTATCAACATTACGAATAGTTTATTACAGTATGTTCCACTCACATGTGCAATATTCGATATTAAACTGGGGAAGAGCGGCCAAAAGTAACTATCACAAACTTTCCATTTTGCAAAACAAAATTTTGAGAGCTTGTCTTTTCTGTCCTCGTAGATATGACACAAATTTATTATATACCAGATTTAGAGTTTTAAAACTTGAAGATATGATTAAAACGGAATTTGCTAAATTTATTTTTAAATACAGTAACGATATGCTACCTAAGTCATTCGATAACTATTTCACCAAAATTGAAAATGTACATTATCACAATACACGACAAAAATATCGAAATGAGTATTTTCAACCTTCTGCTGAGACCGAAGCAGGGAAAAAAACCCTGCAATATATTGGCATAAACATATGGAAAACTATTCCAGAGGACTTCCGACATTGCTCGTTTACAAAATTTAAAAAATATTGCAAAAATTATTTTTTAGACAAATATTCTTGAACATGCTTTAGGTATAAAAAGTATTGTTGTTTTGAACATTAGATGTTTTTTCCTTTGCTTTTAATTTCGTAAACTTACTACTAGTGAAACGAGTAGAACATGATTAATGGATTATTTATTCTTCTTTTTCCTTTCGTATGTTCCATTTTTTTTTTTTTTTTTTTCGGACAATATATGCAGTAAAACAATAAACCAACACCCCACGTTGCTACCTTTTATGCATTGCCTTTAAGGCATCGATAATTTAAAACTGGTCAAATTTATGTTTCGTAATGATAACTTTTTTTTTTATAGAACTCTCCGCTGTAACATGTTGCAATAGCGCTATTATTAAGACCTGTTGTAAGATAAACGTTTTTATTGTAAGATAAACATTTTTATTGTTAGGTATTGGCTTCAGCTATTGATTTGTATTTGCAGTTCTGAGTTGTAAGCTATTGTGCTGTGTAATTCTCATTGCGGATGTTCATTGTCTAATGCCCAATTTTGTATTTTTACGAGGATTTTATTGCCAATAGTAGTTGCCCATAACCGGCCTTTGATTCGTATTGCTATTATGGAAAATCAAATTTATTTGGATGTACGTTCTGAGATCGGGTTTATTTGTCTTGGGTCTGATTGGCTGTAGCTATGGTTTTAGAGTAGCAGCCCGGTTGTAGCTTTATTTGCTGCTGTAAAGGCTATGGCGGCAGCCGGTTAAGGTCGGGATGAATGAATTTGATTTTGGAGCATGTACTAGCAACTGAGCATTGTTATAAAACTTAACGTTTCAACTTTGTATCTTCTGTTTGCTTCCCTTTGCCTAACTGAGGTGGTTGTTGTAAATGTAAAGTGTCTTTTCCAAGAATTAGGTTTAGCACTGGGTGTGCAATGTGCGGGTTGTTCTACCGCAAACTTTTCTATTGTTTTAGACTACCGGTAGTACAACTATCTGTCAGTGCTTGTTGACACAACCCATGCATCCCATGCTCCCAACAACTAAAAATCGATTTAACAGTTAAATATCTGAAGCTGGTGATAGTGTTGCCTAATAAAAAACTTTCTCTCATTGGTAGCAATTGGTGTTGAGAGCCGAATCGAGTTCTCAACGCCAAGGACCAGTAAAAAAATGTAACTGAAGAGGCGACCTCGGGTTCGTCAAATCGAATAAGATTGAGTGGTACATGATGCGTAGTCGGCCGAAGGTGGGGGCCGGTTTTTTGTGGGATTAATTTATTTATGGTGGTTTTGGTTTCGGGGCGTCGTCGGCTATCGCGTCTTATTCAAGTAGACTATCATATCTATTTGAGTGAGATATGATGGATGGCGATAGTTTGGGGTCGGTTTTGTCGTGGGTGGGTTGATTTTGCGGAGGGTTGGCTTTTGTTTTGGCTGGCTGAGCGTTATTTGCCATTCAATCTTATTCTCTCATTGGTGTAACAAAAAATTTGCAGTTTTATTGTTATTAGTGCTAACATTTTTCTATTTATGTATATTTCCTTTTTTTACAACTTTTCTCCTTAAATTGCTTGTAGTTTTAAAGTGTATCTTTCATAATAATCGGTAGATTATAATAATTTTTTTTTTTTTTTTTGCATACCACTGAGCACTACACACATTCCAGAAATAAAATTTTGGCGTCTAAGATTTTTTTTTTTAAAAGTACTGTACCCCAAACAAGTCTTATTAATTTTGAATTTACAACTTCAAGTCGGCAGCACTGTCTAGTGTTTTTTTTTTTGTTTCCTTTATGTGTTGTGTTATTTATTTTCATTTTTTCAAATTAAGTTTACCGCCATAAGTGTAGAAGTATTGCCATAAAGGTGCAGTTGACCTAGATGACCTGGTGGTCTTTTCGCTGTGTCCTTCCTGCGTATTTTTGCGTATGGTTAAATAAACTTGAAGACTGAAACTTGAAGACTGATTTTGAGGTGAGGAATTCAAAAATGAAGTTAGTTTTTGGAAAATTGCAAAGGTAAGTGGTCAAAATGTAGATTGAAAAATTTTTGAGTGCCCGATTTCATTTCCGATTATCTCAGAAGGGCAAAAAATTTTTTTAATCCAATCATTGCCAAAATCTCAAGAATAGATCACTGTTTGACATAATTAAGTTTGGTTAATGTTATTTGTTGCATATTTTTGTAATTGAAGACCTTAGAGGCAAATGTTGTTAAGTCACTTTTTGCTGTTTTGAGTAAATTGAGTTTAAAGGTTTTGCAATGTCACAGACGTCAAACGAAACGTTTTTTCGTAATTTTTTAGCAATATTTTGTGTCTTTGGGGCGTCCAATGGTACATGTCAAGTTTGGTGCAAATCGCGTCACAAATGGCCGAATTATGGCCAAAAAACGATTTGACTTAACAACATTAACCTGTCACAAGAAGGTTTGACTTAACAACATTTACCTGTCACATTTTGGAGGAGAATAATATTTCTGTTGTTACGTAATAAAAAATTAAAATTACAATCAAAAATTAAAAATTTTTACGCGCATATATAAGCACGAAAGTGTTTCGATTCAATATCAGTTACAACTAGTTGTATCGGTAGTAGTGTAGATTACCAGATAATGAAGCCTGCAAGTAAATTATCTCCAGGGCGTCCCTCATGGGCACCACCTTTTCTAGTATCGGTTGTTAATTGGGTTGCAAGAATTCCGGTGATTGTTGCAAGCTGCTCAATGTAGCACAGCAGTCATTTTAGAGTTGATAAGCCTACTTAGATAGCCTAGTGATTAGAGATAATATTCCTTGAAACAACAGCTGTACTTGGCTGCTACATTTTGTGGGTTGGCTAAGATGACAAATGGTGTAAGTCATGGGGTGGTTCATTTATTTTTTTGACTTCTTTTCAAGAAAACTTTGCTTTATCAAACAGCAGGATTAAAAGCCTGTCAATCTTAAGAACTGGTAGCAGTTATTGTTATGCACAGAGATGAACAGCGCTGTCTCAAGCTTTTACCTCTCATCAGCAGCCTTCAGAATATCTAAACTGTCTAAACCAAAAAATATTCCCCAGCCAGCTCTCGGCCAAACTGAACAAGCTTTTTCAGTTATTGTTGTGTTATTTTCTGGTTAGCTTAATTTACTCGAAATTTATAAGTGGTAGTAATATTCTAGCATTATACAAATATTTTGTGCATAATACTGCATTAACAAAGAACAAACATTAAAAAAATAATCATTCTAAACGTTTTTAGCCCTTTCGAGTCGGATTTTGTTTTAGGTTAATATTTATTTTTTTCATCTCTATGTCATGTATATATTTTTTTCTCTATGTCATGTCGAAGGTATGCTGCCAATTATGATGATGATTTTTTTTTCTAGTTTCCAAAATCGTGGGACACTAAAAAAAGATGTTACGTAAGTTTGCGTTTCAATTGCGATCAAGCTACGAAACCAAAAAAGGACCCTTATTAGCTGCTCAAAAATAGCGTTTAAATCCTGAAGCAAAATCCCAAATGCAGTAAGCAAATGCCTGGTTGTTTAAAATTAATAAGAGCCGCAAGTAACTCATTCTAACTACTTTTGTTAGTATTCAAATCTTTACTACAAATAAGCTTTGTCGAGGTAATTTGGGAATTAGGAAACCCATTCTGAATATTTTATCAACCTTGCTTTGCTAAAATTTGCTGAGCGCGAAAATAATAGATTTTTGTTAATCTCTGCTGTCACCTAGCGACAAAATATTTGTGAGATAGATTGTTTTAGCATATTGAAGTACACAATATTAATTGTAACATATTACAGTTGCAGTACTTAAATTTTTGGGGGAACGCGTCCCCCCATTGAGAGTTAGCTTCCCTATAATAATCAAAAGAATTTTTCCACGTTATTTAAAGGGTCGAACAGTATTAAATGAGCACAGAAGTGGAGATATCCAAAGCTAGACGAATCCTAATTGATAGCCTTGGCGTTGACATCAACCTTCTTGACTCAGCCAGTTTAGAGATATTTTACTTCAAACACGACATAGGAGCCTGTTTAATCATAATTTTATTGGCAACCCTGACGTTTATTATATCGGCGACGCCATTTTAGTTTATCCTAAGACAACGCCGCAAATCATTATATCAATTAGGATAAGCCGCATAAGTCTTTCAACCAATATACATTATAGGTTGATCTTGAAGAGCCTAACGGCAAAACAGCCTGTCGGGGGCATCATTTTAACGATGTTAGAGATGCTTTTATTATTTTTGCCGTATAGGTTTATGTAGATCATACGTCGTATTTCTGGAGAATCTTAATTACGTCGTGTTTGAAGTAAAATATTTCTGGAACAGCTGGGTCAAGAAGGATGGAGACAGCACTAATCCAATCTAACACGATTGACCCAACTTTAGATACCCTCATTGATTTTGCTTCTAGTCCTAGTTTATGTAAAGTAGGTAATCAATATAAAAGACAGCTAAAATAAAATGTTTTTAAGGAGCAGAGCAATTTACTAATTGATAGAAACTTGTTCGTGAGGCCGAGAAAATATGTGCAACTCAAGCGTTTTATAAAGTGAGTATGAGGGTGGAGCATCTATAAAGGCAATTATAGTGATATTTCGGCAAATAATAGGCTTTGAAGCGCCATTTTGATCATTTTTTGCAGATTTTTATCGCCTTTTGAAAGATCTAAATTGTTAAAATTTAGAAGTCATTTAAAAGAGTTAAATTTTCAGCCCCTTCAGCACCCCTTACTTACAGGTCAAGTACAGCTATGACCAGGGGTCCGGGTCCCCTCCATTCAAATTTGATAATATGTTCAGTATGCATTCCCCATAGTTAGTTTGTTTTTTGTTTTTTTTGAAGTTTGTCGCGTAAAAATTGACGAGTTGGATTGTTATTTAAAGTTGCTCGCACAATAGATGATTAATTGCATTGATTCAGCTCATAAAAAGATTAGATAAGAGTCAGAGGTTGACTTTTAGGACAAAATTTTGTCTAAATTACTGTATCCCTCAAATAACGAGAAATTTAGATACTTCTCCAGATTTTTCAGTCTTGTAAACTTCCCAGTCACAAATTACTTATAAACTTTCGCAATTCTTTTCGTGTTTGAAGTCGTCTTTTAAAGTGACGCTAAAAACACTTTTTAACCAATCAGCAGTGGTCGAATGGATAGAGCGTCTGCTACTCAAACAGTAGACTCGAGTTCGTTTCTCGGCGGGATACAACCAAAGACTATATATTTTATAAAAACTGGTACGTAATTACAACTTTTCTGATTGACGTTCAGCAATAAAAAGGAAGAGTGTGAAGCCTCCACCGTGTGTAATAAATAGGTGGGCAGGTGGCAACTTGATTCGGAGACCGAAAGGCTCCTTCGCTGTCTTTCAGCCAAGCCAATTTGACGAATAAACTGTAATTGCAATTTCAAAAACTAATCTCAAAAGTAACTTAACCAAGGGATTTTATCTTTATAGCTTTGCTAAGCTGTGAACAACTAGGCTATACGCTTTCTGAGATAAAGTCAGAAAATAGATCGTATATTATAGGGATATTTTGCGATAAGCTGGAGCAAGGTGTCCCCTGTTGATATAGAGGTCAACAAGAATTTCCGAACTAAGTAGATCCACCTTCATTCAGCAAACAAATGTTTGGTCGACACGAAATTCGTGTTTCTTTATTGTTGAAATACACTACATTAAATACAAGTAACATTAAAATAAAAAGCACACGAAAGAAAAAGTCGGTGTATAGCTTAATATATAGCTTGACACTAATAGTTCTCCAAGTTTTAATATGTGATCTCTAATTTACAATAATTTCCATTTCATATAGCGCAAGCTCAGGTGTTTGATATAAAAATTCAGAACTTATATCATACTGTAAATTAATTAAAAATTGGATGAGAATTAGAAGAAGAGCTTGGAAAATAAGTCACCATGGTTTTTCAAGGTTGATTTTTTTCATTTTTCATGAAAGCTGGCAATCATGGATTCGTGATGTTCTGCTAATCAAGTTTTGTGCATACCTAACAAATAAAACTTTTTATTGTTAAACTCCAAAAAATAAGTATGGAAAGATACCGGTAAAAAAAAAGTAAAAATATACAAGCTGAAGTTGTACCGCAGGAAACCGCAAGTCTTTATCATGTAGACGTGCTAACGATACAATGTGAGGCCATATACAGGGTGTCCCAAAATAAATGAAAACCATAACCTTGCTAATAAATATCTTGATTTATTGAAACCCTATTTTTGCTATTTTTCAGATTCAATAAGAGTTACAAACCACAATTTTTAGTTAAAATCCCCTAGGCTTGGAAATCAGAAGAAAAAAAATTTTTTGCGCTAAGGCTTAAATAGAGACTAGATCTAATAAGACTGTTCAAACAAGTTTCCGCAGAAAGTTTAATTTCAACACTTGTCCTGGAAAATACCAAATAGTCTTGTGGTATCGTAACTTTCCAACCTACAGAACTGTTAACACTAAAAGCCCGGACCGGTCATTTTTTATAGTTGGTGAGGTTGTAAGCTGACGCATGAGCCTGGTATACAAGCATGAAACAACTAAGGGGCACTGGCTATTACAACAGCCTCATGTGCTAATAGATACTGTACCACTGCTAAGTACAACGTTATCAAAAACCAAACTTTGTTTTGCTGAAGACCGTGATTCAAAAGGTAAGCTGCAACGCCTCCCCCTCCCCTCTTCATATACAAGCCACTGTGAAGCTTTTTTTATTCTTGAAAGTAAAAAAACTGTGAAAATTTCAACTGTGTTTAACGGCCGGAATTTTTCTAGGGCTTGATATTGTATTCTTGTTATAGCATTTTGTGCAACGTAGTGCCTAACAGTTTTCAATTCTTAGGTACGCGTAGTTTTAATTTTGCCGATTTTTTACACCAAATATAACTACCGAAGATTTTAGCTATTGGGGCCAAAATTGAAATTTTTTTTATCAAAAAAAATCGCACTAATGTTTTAACACAACAATAGTTTCATTTAATGCATTGATTTAAGGCCTGAAATTTTTCCTACCCACATTAAAGTATATAATCTTGATCTGACAGTAAGTTTAGTTAAAAATTGAGACCGTTTATTGCAAGTGTGACATTTCCAAAGCAAAAAATTCCATAATTTCGGCATTTTTTCCATCGCGTATTTGCTAAAAAATTAACTTGTAATATTATCGGCAATTTTTAAATTCCTATTGAACATCTATTAGTTGATGAATTATGACGAAACACAGCGAAAATGAAAACTCTTACTACATGCATTTTTATTGTGATAAACGAAAACCCTTTATTGGCAAATGCACAAATATCGATTTCAACTTAGTTTGGTTAAAGAAAATAAAAATAAAATTTTCAAAACATTAATTTCGTTTTGTTGCCAAACGTTGTTTCTCATATATTCACAGCATTTCATCAAAAAGATAGTGTTTTCTCGTTTTGGAAATAACTTGTAAGTAAGGTAAATGGGGGCGTGAAGGGGCTGGGCAACTCAATTCTTCAACTGGCTTTCAAAATTTCGGACATTATTTTTTTCAGATGGCTCTAAAACATATCAAACTTGATTCGAATGGTGTTCAAATAGCAAATTGCTTTAAAAAAAAAAGGGTTAATTACCCGGCAGCTTTTGGCTCCACTTCCAGACCCCGTCTGTGATGCGCATGAGTTAAACCGGTTTGTTTGGCACGGCGCCCAATTGCGACTTGTTTAGGAATAAATTGATCTTTGGGTTCAAGCTCCCCCAACGGCCTGAACAAAATCCTAGTTGCGCACCTGCAATGAACCCTTGAAATTGTATCTTCATTCTTTTCACGACACTAAAAATATGATTCCCGAATACAAATTCGTTAACAATAGTGGCATCGCAAGGGCCGGGGTTGGTGGTCCGCCCCGAGTGTCACCATTTTGTTTCTTTTTTGTTTTCGTTTAAGACTGAAAACCCACTGATTGGTAGGCAAAGACCTTTTTCTTCTTGTCATCACATACTTTTGGACCGAAAGCCAACTCGTATTGCAGCGAAGACCTTTTTTTTTTGCTCTTCACCTATTTTTCCGCCGATAAAGGTGCCACCACGAAATCCCGCCCCGGGTGCCACCCTTGTTATTACGCCTCTGGTTAAGAAGTTTTTATTCCTTTAAAAAAAGAAGGCTTTATTTCACCGGAAATTTTTATCTACTTTTTTATTAATTCTGACTCAAATTTAATCCAAATTTATATGCTTGGTCCAAAACTATTCCCAAATCGAACCCTAACCCAAGCCCTAACCTAAACCCTAATCTTAACGCCCAAAAAAAAAAATGAAAAAAGCGCGAATGAATATTTCTCAGTTTCGTTTCATTCTCTTTAACTTGAAAATTTGCGGTGAAATAGTCACTACCTTAAAGTATTTTTCAAATATCGTCAAGAATCATGCAAAATAGTTGGCGTGCTAGCTTCCATGTAATCTATACGCCGAAAAAGAATAATATTTACATGAGACGCTGACAAATAGAGCCCAATAAAGATTACTTAAGATTGGTGTGATTGTGAACTGACGCACGTGCCTGGTTTACAAGCACTAAACTACTAAGCCGCACAAACATACATTTTTATTGTGATAAACGAAAATAAGGCAAGAAATGAATATTTTTATTTCACCGTCAAATAACCCTTTATTGGCAAAGGCACAAATATCGATTTCAACTCAGTTTGGTCAAAACAAACGATAATCAAAACTTCAAAACATTAATTTCGTTTTGTTGCCAAACGTTGTTTCTCATATATTCACAGCATTTTATCAAAAACATGGTGTTTTTTCGTTTTGGACATGGCCTGTATGTAAGGGAAACGGGGGCGTGAAGGCGCTAGGCGACTCAATTCTTCAACTAGCTCTCAAATTTTAGGACATTTTTTTTTCAGATGGCTCTAAAAGATACCAAACTTGATTCGAATGGTGTTCAAATAGCAATTGTTTATTTCAGAAAAAGCATAAAATTGCCCGGCAGCTTTTGGCTGCAACTCCAGACCACGTCTGTCATGCGCATGAGTTAAAAACCCCTTTGCTTAGCACAGCGCCCAAGTGAGACATTTTTAGGAATATATTGATCTTTGGATTCAAGCTCCCCCAACGGCCTGAACAAAATCCTAGTTGCGCACCTGCAGTGAATACTAGAAATTGTTATATTCATTCTTTTCACGAAACCAAAATGATGATTCGATGATGAAACCAAAATGATGAAAGCATAGTTTTTTTACAAGCAAGCCACTGTGAAACTTTTTGTGTTGGTTTTTAGTTCAAATGAGAACGGAAAAAGAATCTTCACCACAAATCAGTGGAGATATGGTTTCACTTCATAATATGGTGTCACCCCAAAATGGTGACACCCGGGGCGCCCCCCCCCCCCCCTTAGTGACACCACTACTGTGCCACTGGTACGTATGTAAATACTGTACCACTGGTAAGTACAACGTTATCAAAAACCAAACTTTGTTTTGCTGAAGGCCGTGATTCAAGAGGTTAGCTGCAACGGTTCCCCCTCCCCTCCTCTTTTACAAGCCACTGTGAAGCTTTTTTACTCTTAAAAGTAAAAAAAAACTGTGAAAACTTCAACTGTGTTTAACGGCCGGAATTTTTCTAGGGCTTGATATTGTATTCTTGTTATAGCATTCTGTGTGACGTACTGCCTTACAGTTTTCAATTCTTAGGTACGCGTAGTTTTAATTTTGCCGATTTTTTACACCAAATAGCTACCGAAGATTTTAGCTATTGGGGCCAAAATTGAAATTTTTTTTATCAAAAAAAATCGCACTAATGTTTTAACACAACAATAGCTTCATTTAATGCATTGATTTAAGGCCTGAAATTTTTCCTACCCGCGTTAGGTTATATAATCGTTATCTGACAGTCAGTTAGTTAAAAATTGAGACCGTTTATTACAAGTGTGACATTTTCAAAGCAAAAAAATCCATAATTTCGGCATTTATTCGATTGCGTATTTGCTAAAAAATTAACTTGTAATATTATCGGCAATTTTTAAATTCCTATTGAACATCTATTAGTTGATGAATTATGACGAAACACAGCGAAAATGAAAACTCTTACTACATGCATTTTTATTGTGATAAACGAAAGCAAGGCAAGAAATGAATATTTTTATTTCACCGTCAAATAACCCTTTATTGGCAAATGCACAAATATCGATTTCAACTTAGTTTGGTTAAAGAAAATAAAAATAAAATTTTCAAAACATTAATTTCGTTTTGTTGCCAAACGTTGTTTCTCATATATTCACAGCATTTTATCAAAAAGATAGTGTTTTCTCGTTTTGGAAATAACTTGTAAGTAAGGGAAATGGGGGCGTGAAGGGGCTGGGCAACTCAATTCTTCAACTGGCTTTCAAAATTTAGCGCATTATTTTTTTCAGATGGCTCTAAAACAGATTAAACTTGATTCGAATGGTGTTCAAATAGCAATTTTTGTTTTCAAATAGAGCATAAATATTGCCCGGCAGCTTTTGGCTGCAACTCCAGACCCCGTCTGTGATGCGCATGAGTTAAACCCCTTTGCTTAGCACGGCGCCCAATTGCGACTTGTTTAGGAATAAATTGATCTTTGGGTTCAAGCTCCCCCAACCGCCTAAACAAATCCTAGTTGCGCACCTGCAGTGAACACTAGAAATTGTTACATTCAAACTTTTCACGAAACTTAAAAAATGTTTCCCGAATACAAATTCGTTAAGAAGTTTCTATTCATTTAAAATATTGTTTAAAATTTGTCAAAAATCATGTAAAATTGTTGGCGTGCGAGCTTCCGTGTAATCTATACGCGAAAAAAAACAATATTCAACATGAAACGTTGACAAATGGAGCCCAATAAAAGAGTACATTAGGTTGTTGTGATTGTGAACTGACGCACGTGCCTGGTTTACAAGCATAAAACAATTAACTAAGGGGCACAGGCTATTACAACAGCCTTATTTGCTTATAGATACTGTACCACTGCTAGGCATATAAATACTGTACCACCGGTACGTATATAGGTACTGTACCACAGTGGCGTTGCTAGGGATGGTGGCACCGGGGCGGAATTTCGTGGTGTCACCCCTTTTCGGTCCAAAATCAAGTGACGACAAAAAAAAGTCATTGCCGTCAAAGTAATGGGTTTTTTTCAGCCCAGAAATATGTGAATTCCAAAACCAAAACAAAGACTTTGCCGCTAAATTGGTTGGTTTTCAGTTCAAATGAGAACGGAAAAAGAATCTTCACCACAAATCAGTGGAGATATGGTTTCACTTCATAATACGGTGTCACTCCAAACTGGTGACACCCGGGGCGGGCCCCCCTTTCTTTGCAACACCTTTGCTGTACCTCTGGTACGTATATAAATACTGTGCCACAGGTAAGTACAACGTTATCAAAAACCAAACTTTGTTTTGCTGAAGGCCGTGATTCAAGAGATTAGCTGCAACGGTTCCCCCTCCCCTCCTCTTTTGCAAGCCACTGTGAAGCTATTTTACTCTTAAAAGTAAAAAAAAACTGTGAAAACTTCAACTGTGTTTAACGGCCGGAATTTTTCTAGGGTTTGATATTGTATTCTTGTTATAGCATTCTGTGTGACGTACTGCTTTACAGTTTTCAATTCTTAGGTACGCGTAGTTTTAATTTTGCTGATTTTTTACACCAAATAGCTACCGAAGATTTTAGCTATTGGGGCCAAAATTGAAATTTTTTTATCAAAAAAAATCGCACTAATGTTTTAACACAACAATAGTTTCATTTAATGCATTGATTTAAGGCCTGAAATTTTTCCTACCCACATTAATTTATATAATCGTTATCTGACAGTCAGTTAGTTAAAAATTGAGACCGTTTATTACAAGTGTGACATTTTCAAAGCAAAAAAATCCATAATTTCGGCATTTATTCGATTGCGTATTTGCTAAAAAATTAACTTGTAATATTATCGGCAATTTTTAAATTCCTATTGAACATCTATTAGTTGATGAATTATGACGAAACACAGCGAAAATGAAAACTCTTACTACATGCATTTTTATTGTGATAAACGAAAATAAGGCAAGAAATGAATATTTTTATTTCACCGTCAAATAACCCTTTATTGGCAAAGGCACAAATATCGATTTCAACTCAGTTTGGTTAAAACAAACGATAATCAAAACTTCAAAACATTAATTTCGTTTTGTTGCCAAACGTTGTTTCTCATATATTCACAGCATTTTATCAAAAAGATAATGTTTTCTCGTTTCGGACATGGCCTGTATGTAAGGGAAACGGGGGCGTGAAGGGGCTGGGCGACTCAATTCTTCAACTAGCTCTCAAATTTTAGGACATTTTTTTTTCAGATGGCTCTAAAAGATACCAAACTTAATTCGAATGGTGTTCAAATAGCAATTGTTTATTTCAGAAAAAGCATAAAATTGCCCGGCAGCTTTTGGCTGCAACTCCAGACCACGTCTGTCATGCGCATGAGTTAAAAACCCCTTTGCTTAGCACAGCGCCCAAGTGAGACATTTTTAGGAATATATTGATCTTTGGATTCAAGCTCCCCCAACCGACTGAACAAAATCCTAGTTGCGCACCTGCAGTGAATACTAGAAATTGTTATATTCATTCTTTTCACGTAACCAAAATGATGATTCGATGATGAAACCAAAATGATGAAAGCATAGTTTTTTTACAAGCAAGCCACTGTGAAACTTTTTGTGTTGGTTTTTAGTTCAAATGACAACGAAAAAAGAATCTTCACCACAAATCAGTGGAGATATGGTTTCACTTCATAATATGGTGTCACCCCAAAATGGTGACACCCGGGGCGCCCCCCCCCCCCCCCTTAGTGACACCACTACTGTGCCACTGGTACGTATATAAATACTGTACCACTGGTAAGTACAACGTTATCAAAAACCAAACTTTGTTTTGCTGAAGGCCGTGATTCAAGAGATTAGCTGCAACGCCTCCCCCTCCCCTCCTCTTATACAATCCACTGTGATGAAGCTATAGGTTCTTTTTACTCTTGAAAGTAAAAAAAAACTGTAAAAACTTCAACTGTGTTTAACGGCCGGAATTTTTCTAGGGCTTGTTATTTTATTCTTGTTATAGCATTCTGTGCATCGTACTGCCTTACAGTTTTCAATTCTTAGTTCTGTAGTTTTAATTTTGCTAATTTTTTACACCAAATAGCTACCGAAGATTTTAGCTATCGGGGCCAAAATTGAAATTTTTTTATCAAAAAAAATCGCACTAATGTTTTAACACAACAATAGCTTCATTTAATGCATTGATTTAAGGCCTGAAATTTTTCCTACCCACGTTAGGTTATATAATCGTTATCTGACAGTCAGTTAGTTAAAAATTGAGACCGTTTATTGCAAGTGTGACATTTCCAAAGCAAAAAAATCCATAATTTCGGCATTTATTCGATTGCGTATTTGCTAAAAAATTAACTTGTAATATTATCGGCAATTTTTAAATTCCTATTGAACATCTATTAGTTGATGAATTATGACGAAACACAGCGAAAATGAAAACTCTTACTACATGCATTTTTATTGTGATAAACGAAAATAAGGCAAGAAATGAATATTTTTATTTCACCGTCAAACAACCCTTTATTGGCAAATGCACAAATATCGATTTCAACTCAGTTTGGTTAAAAAAAATAAAAATAAAATTTTCAAAACATTAATTTCGTTTTGTTGCCAAACGTTGTTTCTCATATATTCACAGCATTTCATCAAAAAGATAATGTTTTCTCGTTTCGGACATGGCCTGTATGTAAGGGAAACGGGGGCGTGAAGGGGCTGGGCAACTCAATTCTTCAACTGGCTTTTAAAATTTCGGACATTATTTTTTTCAGATGGTTCTAAAAGATACCAAACTTGATTCGAATGGTGTTCAAATAGCAATTGTTTATTTCAGAAAAAGCATAAAAATTGCCCGGCAGCTTTTGGATCCACTTCCAGACCCCGTCTGTGATGTGCATGAGTTAAACCCCTTTACTTAGCACGGCGCCATTCTTTTCACGACACTAAAAATAGGATTCCCGAATACAAATTCGTTAAGAAGTTTTAATTCATTTAAAATATTGTTCAAAAATCGTCAAGAATCAAGTAAAATTGTTGGCTTGCGAGCTTCCGTGTAATCTAAAGTTGGTGTGGTTGTGAACTGACGCACGTGCCTGGTTTACAAGCATAAAACAATTAACTAAGGGGCACAGGCTATTACAACAGCCTTATTTGCTTATAGATACTGTACCACTGCTAGGCATATAAATACTGTACCACCGGTACGTATATAGGTACTGTACCACAGTGGCGTTGCTAGGGATGGTGGCACCGGGGCGGAATTTCGTGGTGTCACCCCTTTTCGGTCCAAAATCAAGTGACGACAAAAAAAAGTCATTGCCGTCAAAGTAATGGGTTTTTTTCAGCCCAGAAATATGTGAATTCCAAAACCAAAACAAAGACTTTGCCGCTAAATTGGTTGGTTTTCAGTTCAAATGAGAACGGAAAAAGAATCTTCACCACAAATCAGTGGAGATATGGTTTCACTTCATAATATGGTGTCACCCCAAAATGGTGACACCCGGGGCGGCCCACCCTTCCTTTGCGACACCTTTGCTGTACCTCTGGTACGTATATAAATACTGTACCACTGGTAAGTACAACGTTATCAAAAACCAAACTTTGTTTTGCTGAAGGCCGTGATTCAAGAGGTTAGCTGCAACGGTTCCCCCTCCCCTCCTCTTTTACAAGCCACTGTGAAGCTTTTTTACTCTTAAAAGTAAAAAAAAACTGTGAAAACTTCAACTGTGTTTAACGGCCGGAATTTTTCTAGGGCTTGATATTGTATTCTTGTTATAGCATTCTGTGTGACGTACTGCCTTACAGTTTTCAATTCTTAGGTACGCGTAGTTTTAATTTTGCCGATTTTTTACACCAAATAGCTACCGAAGATTTTAGCTATTGGGGCCAAAATTGAAATTTTTTTATCAAAAAAAATCGCACTAATGTTTTAACACAACAATAGTTTCATTTAATGCATTGATTTAAGGCCTGAAATTTTTCCTACCCGCGTTAGGTTATATAATCGTTATCTGACAGTCAGTTAGTTAAAAATTGAGACCGTTTATTACAAGTGTGACATTTTCAAAGCAAAAAAATCCATAATTTCGGCATTTATTCGATTGCGTATTTGCTAAAAAATTAACTTGTAATATTATCGGCAATTTTTAAATTCCTATTGAACATCTATTAGTTGATGAATTATGACGAAACACAGCGAAAATGAAAACTCTTACTACATGCATTTTTATTGTGATAAACGAAAGCAAGGCAAGAAATGAATATTTTTATTTTACCGTCAAATAACCCTTTATTGGCAAATGCACAAATATCGATTTCAACTCAGTTTGGTTAAAGAAAATAAAAATAAAATTTTCAAAACATTAATTTCGTTTTGTTGCCAAACGTTGTTTCTCATATATTCACAGCATTTTATCAAAAAGATAGTGTTTTCTCGTTTCGGAAATAACTTGTAAGTAAGGGAAATGGGGGCGTGAAGGGGCTGGGCAACTCAATTCTTCAACTGGCTTTCAAAATTTAGCGCATTATTTTTTTCAGATGGCTCTAAAACAGATTATACTTGATTCGAATGGTGTTCAAATAGCAATTTTTGTTTTCAAATAGAGCATAAATATTGCCCGGCAGCTTTTGGCTGCAACTCCAGACCCCGTCTGTGATGCGCATGAGTTAAACCCCTTTGCTTAGCACGGCGCCCAATTGCGACTTGTTTAGGAATAAATTGATCTTTGGGTTTGAGCTCCCCCAACCGACTGAACAAATCCTAGTTGCGCACCTGCAGTGAACACTAGAAATTGTATCTTCATTCTTTTCACGACACTAAAAATAGGATTCCCAAATACAAATTCGTTAAGAAGTTTCTATTCATTTAAAATATTGTTGAAAAATCGTCAAGAATCATGTAAAATGGTTGGCGTGAGAGCTTCCGTGTAATCTATACGCCGAAAAAGAACAATATTCAACATGAAACGCTGACAAATGGAGCCCAATAATAGAGTACATTAGGTTGTTGTGATTGTAAACTGACGCACGTGCCTGGTTTACAAGCATAAAACTACTGAGGCGCACAAACTATTACAACCGCCTCATTTGCTTGTAGATACTGTATACCACTGGTAAGTACAACGTTATCAAAAACCAAACTTTGTGTTGCTGAAGGCCGTGATTCAAGAGATTAGCTGCAACGCCTCCCCCTCCCCTCCTCTTATACAATCCACTGTGATGAAGCTATAGGTTCTTTTTACTCTTGAAAGTAAAAAAAAACTGTAAAAACTTCAACTGTGTTTAACGGCCGGAATTTTTCTAGGGCTTGTTATTTTATTCTTGTTATAGCATTCTGTGCATCGTACTGCCTTACAGTTTTCAATTCTTAGGTACGCGTAGTTTTAATTTTGCTGATTTTTTACACCAAATAGCTACCGAAGATTTTAGCTAATGGGGCCAAAATTGAAATTTTTTTTGTCAAAAAAAATCGCACTAATGTTTTAACACAACAATAGTTTCATTTAATGCATTGATTTAAGGCCTGAAATTTTTCCTACCCACGTTAGGTTATATAATCGTTATCTGACAGTCAGTTAGTTAAAAATTGAGACCGTTTATTACAAGTGTGACATTTCCAAAGCAAAAAAATCCATAATTTCGGCATTTATTCGATTGCGTATTTGCTAAAAAATTAACTTGTAATATTATCGGCAATTTTTAAATTCCTATTGAACATCTATTAGTTGATGAATTATGACGAAACACAGCGAAAATGAAAACTCTTACTACATGCATTTTTATTGTGATAAACGAAAGCAAGGCAAGAAATGAATATTTTTATTTCACCGTCAAATAACCCTTTATTGGCAAATGCACAAATATCGATTTCAACTTAGTTTGGTTAAAGAAAATAAAAATAAAATTTTCAAAACATTAATTTCGTTTTGTTGCCAAACGTTGTTTCTCATATATTCACAGCATTTTATCAAAAAGATAGTGTTTTCTCGTTTCGGAAATAACTTGTAAGTAAGGGAAATGGGGGCGTGAAGGGGCTGGGCAACTCAATTCTTCAACTGGCTTTCAAAATTTAGCGCATTATTTTTTTCAGATGGCTCTAAAACAGATTATACTTGATTCGAATGGTGTTCAAATAGCAATTTTTGTTTTCAAATAGAGCATAAATATTGCCCGGCAGCTTTTGGCTGCAACTCCAGACCCCGTCTGTGATGCGCATGAGTTAAACCCCTTTGCTTAGCACGGCGCCCAATTGCGACTTGTTTAGGAATAAATTGATCTTTGGGTTTGAGCTCCCCCAACCGACTGAACAAATCCTAGTTGCGCACCTGCAGTGAACACTAGAAATTGTATCTTCATTCTTTTCACGACACTAAAAATAGGATTCCCAAATACAAATTCGTTAAGAAGTTTCTATTCATTTAAAATATTGTTGAAAAATCGTCAAGAATCATGTAAAATGGTTGGCGTGAGAGCTTCCGTGTAATCTATACGCCGAAAAAGAACAATATTCAACATGAAACGCTGACAAATGGAGCCCAATAATAGAGTACATTAGGTTGTTGTGATTGTAAACTGACGCACGTGCCTGGTTTACAAGCATAAAACTACTGAGGCGCACAAACTATTACAACCGCCTCATTTGCTTGTAGATACTGTATACCACTGGTAAGTACAACGTTATCAAAAACCAAACTTTGTGTTGCTGAAGGCCGTGATTCAAGAGATTAGCTGCAACGCCTCCCCCTCCCCTCCTCTTATACAATCCACTGTGATGAAGCTATAGGTTCTTTTTACTCTTGAAAGTAAAAAAAAACTGTAAAAACTTCAACTGTGTTTAACGGCCGGAATTTTTCTAGGGCTTGTTATTTTATTCTTGTTATAGCATTCTGTGCATCGTACTGCCTTACAGTTTTCAATTCTTAGGTACGCGTAGTTTTAATTTTGCTGATTTTTTACACCAAATAGCTACCGAAGATTTTAGCTAATGGGGCCAAAATTGAAATTTTTTTTGTCAAAAAAAATCGCACTAATGTTTTAACACAACAATAGTTTCATTTAATGCATTGATTTAAGGCCTGAAATTTTTCCTACCCACGTTAGGTTATATAATCGTTATCTGACAGTCAGTTAGTTAAAAATTGAGACCGTTTATTACAAGTGTGACATTTCCAAAGCAAAAAAATCCATAATTTCGGCATTTATTCGATTGCGTATTTGCTAAAAAATTAACTTGTAATATTATCGGCAATTTTTAAATTCCTATTGAACATCTATTAGTTGATGAATTATGACGAAACACAGCGAAAATGAAAACTCTTACTACATGCATTTTTATTGTGATAAACGAAAGCAAGGCAAGAAATGAATATTTTTATTTCACCGTCAAATAACCCTTTATTGGCAAATGCACAAATATCGATTTCAACTTAGTTTGGTTAAAGAAAATAAAAATAAAATTTTCAAAACATTAATTTCGTTTTGTTGCCAAACGTTGTTTCTCATATATTCACAGCATTTTATCAAAAAGATAGTGTTTTCTCGTTTCGGAAATAACTTGTAAGTAAGGGAAATGGGGGCGTGAAGGGGCTGGGCAACTCAATTCTTCAACTGGCTTTCAAAATTTAGCGCATTATTTTTTTCAGATGGCTCTAAAACAGATTATACTTGATTCGAATGGTGTTCAAATAGCAATTTTTGTTTTCAAATAGAGCATAAATATTGCCCGGCAGCTTTTGGCTGCAACTCCAGACCCCGTCTGTGATGCGCATGAGTTAAACCCCTTTGCTTAGCACGGCGCCCAATTGCGACTTGTTTAGGAATAAATTGATCTTTGGGTTCAAGCTCCCCCAACCGACTGAACAAATCCTAGTTGCGCATCTGCAGTGAACACTAGAAATTGTATCTTCATTCTTTTCACGACACTAAAAATAGGATTCCCAAATACAAATTCGTTAAGAAGTTTCTATTCATTTAAAATATTGTTGAAAAATCGTCAAGAATCATGTAAAATGGTTGGCGTGAGAGCTTCCGTGTAATCTATACGCCGAAAAAGAACAATATTCAACATGAAACGCTGACAAATGGAGCCCAATAATAGAGTACATTAGGTTGTTGTGATTGTAAACTGACGCACGTGCCTGGTTTACAAGCATAAAACTACTGAGGCGCACAAACTATTACAACCGCCTCATTTGCTTGTAGATACTGTATACCACTGGTAAGCAGTAGCGTAGCCAGGCAGGGGGGGGGGCTATAGCCCCCCCATTGGCCTGCCGACCAAAATGCAGAATAAGAAAAAAACCACGTTTTTAGCACTTCTAAGACTCTCTTTTGCATTGGATTGGACTAAAAAATGATTTAAAGCATAGTTTGAAACGTTTATTTGTGGGGGGGTTAATAGACTGCCAACCAAAATGCAGAATAGGAAAAAAATCACGTTTTTAGCACTTCTAAGACTGTGTGTTTGCACTGGATTAGACTATTTTGAAACGTTTATTTAGGGGGGGGGGGCTAATGAACTGCCGAACAAAATGCAGAATAGGAAAAACATCACGTTTTAGCACTTCTAAGACTGTGTGTTTGCACTGGATTGGACTAAAAATGATTTGAAGCATAATTTGAAACGTTTATTTAGGGGGGGAGGGCTAATAGATTGCAGACCAAAATGCAGAATAAGGAAAATACCACGTTTTTAGCCAGTAGCGTAGCCAGGGGGAGCGGGGGGCTATAGCCCCCCCCTCCCCCATTGACATGTCGACCAAAATGCAAAATGGGAAAAACACTACATTTTTAGCACCTTTGAGATTGTTTTATGCTCTGGAGTGGATTAAATAGTGATTTAAAACATCTTTTGAAACACATGTTCAGAGGGGCTAATTTGTCAAAAATAAAACCATAAAATAAATGAAAAATTTGAAAAATGGTAAGAAATAAGCAATCAAATTTGATCGCAAGTGTAAAAATGCTGAACATAGGTATCATCAACAATTATACTATAAACTAAAGAATAGGGAGGGCGGGGCTATTCAGTATTTGTTAATTACCAATCATTTCTCTCAAATATCTTTCCATTAGCCCCCACCAATTATTTTTCTCTATAAACTGTATACGAAATAGATTACTCCGTGTGAGTTTTATTGAACTAATCGATTTTATAATTTAACAGCATCTACACAAGAGAACTAACATTTTACCATTAGCCACCTCCTAAATAGCCCATTTATGCCACCCGTTTAATCTTATTTGCACTGCCAATTTCTAATCCACGTTTTAAAAGCGTTATTATTTAATCAAAATAGCCCTAAAATGAAGTTATTTTTGCAAAAAAAATGCAAAATTTTTGAGCGCGGGGGGCTCCGCCCCCAGACCCCCGTGCCTCCGGCGGCTGGGGGCTTTGCCCCCAAACCCCCAGCCTCCGGCGGCTGGGGCTTCGCCCCCAGGCCCCCAAAACAGCCCCCCCCCCGTTGCGAATTTCTGGCTACGCGCCTGCTGGTAAGTACAACGTTATCAAAAACCAAACTTTGTTTTGCTGAAGGCCGTGATTCAAGAGATTAGCTGCAACGCCTCCCCCTCCCCTCCTCTTATACAAGCCTATGATGAAGCTATAGGTTTATTTTACTCTTGAAAGTAAAAAAAAACTGTGAAAACTTCAACTGTGTTTAACGGCCGGAATTTTTCTAGGGCTTGTTATTTTATTCTTGTTATAGCATTCTGTGCGTCGTACTGCCTTACAGTTTTCAATTCTTAGGTATGTAGTTTTAATTTTGCCAATTTTTTTACACCAAATAGCTACCGAAGATTTTAGCTATTGGGGCCGAAATTGAAATTTTTTTATCAAAAAAAATCGCACTAACGTTTTCACACAACAATAGTTTCATTTAATGCATTGATTTAAGGCCTGAAATTTTCCTACCCACGTTAGGTTATATAATCGTTATCTGACAGTCAGTTAGTTAAAAATTGAGACCGTTTATTGCAAGTGTGACATTTCCAAAGCAAAAAAATCCATAATTTCGGCATTTATTCGATTGCGTATTTGCTAAAAAATTAACTTGTAATATTATCGGCAATTTTTAAATTCCTATTGAACATCTATTAGTTGATGAATTATGACGAAACACAGCGAAAATGAAAACTCTTACTACATGCATTTTTATTGTGATAAACGAAAATATGGCAAGAAATGAATATTTTTATTTCACCGTCAAATAACCCTTTATTGGCAAATGCACAAATATCGATTTCAACTCAGTTTGGTTAAAAAAAATAAAAATAAAATTTTCAAAACATTAATTTCGTTTTGTTGCCAAACGTTGTTTCTCATATATTCACAGCATTTTGCCAAAAAATATTACCATACTTTGATAAAAAATTTTGAAATTGCGTTTTCTTTCGTTTTGGAATTGGCCTGTATGTATGGGAAACGGGGGCGTGAAGCGGTTGGGCAACTCAATTCTTCAACTGGCTTTCAAAATTTAGCGCATTATTTTTTTTAGATGGCTCCAAAACATACCAAACTTGATTTGAATGGTGTTCAAATAGCAAATTTCTTAATAAAAAAAACAAAAAACATAATTGCCCGGCAGCTTGGGGCTCCACCCCCAGACCCCGTCTGTGATGCGCATGAGTTAAACCCCTTTGCTTAGCACGGCGCCCAATTGCGACTTGTTTAGGAATAAATTGATCTTTGGGTTTTAGCTCCCCCAACCGCCTGAACAAAATCCTAGTTGCGCACCTGCAGTGAAAACACTAGAAATTGTTATATTCAAACTTTTCACGAAACTTAAAAAATGATTCCCGAATACAAATTCGTTAAGAAGTTTCTATTCATTTAAAATATTGTTTAAAATTTGTCAAAAATCAAATAAAATGGTTGGCGTGCGAGTTTCAGTGTAATCTATACGCCGAAAAAGAACAATATTTACATGAAACGCTGGCAAATAGAGCCCAATGAAAGAGTACTTTAGGTTGTTGTGATATTAAACCGACGCACGTGCCTGGTTTACAAGCATGAAACAACCAGGGAGTGCAAGCTATTACAACAGCTTCATTTGCTTGTAGGTTTTTTACCACGGGTAAGATCAAGGTGAATAATAACTTTTGGCATTGGGCAGAAAATATATGAAAAATATTCGGCCTAAGCTATATAGAGCTGGTTGAAATGCTACTGTGTTACACAAGTTATTTAGGGTCACTATTTTTCCTCGTCTTTGTTTTTTTTTTTTGTTCCAATATCGTGGCCGTGGTGAACGAAAAAGTGGTGACTGTGATTTCAGTCTATGCACCTCAGAGTGGACGGAGTGAAGAAGAGAAAGAAAAATTCTATGAAGATCTCACTGCTGAAGTACAATCTAGACACGGTATATGTTTTGTGTTAGAAGATTTCAATGGGCATGTTGGAAGATCTTCTCTTGGCTATGATGGAATTCATGGCGGATTTGGTTGGGGTAAGCGCAACAGAGATGGTGAAAGGATCCTAGAGTTTGCAGACAGTCTTGATATGGTTGTTGGAAACACTTTTTTCAAGAAGGACGACGAAAAATTAATCACCTATAAATCTGGAAATTGTGCAACTGTCATTGACTATGCAGTGGTGCAAAAAGAAGTTATGAAGAAAGTTAAAGACATAAAAGCATAGGTGGGCAAGTTAATGCGAAACGTTAGCTTCGTTAACCACTAGTCCGTTAACAAACTTCACACCTCCGTTAACGTTAATCCGTTATTTTCAGCTTTATTTAACGGAAGTTAATAAAGTCCGTTAATCCGTTAACATTTTGCGTGTAATTTACATTTCGTTTTATTCACTTGCTTCTATAACACGTATTGACGCTGTTGAGCTGATTGTAAGGAAATATTTATTGCTATGGTGGTCTTTTTGTGTTTTGAAAGTTACATTTTACAGTCTAACCTAATTTCAAGATAAATATAAGTTCAAATGCACAACGAAGCTGCAAGATATTAACGATAAAAACCTTAACGGAAGTTAACAGAACTTAACGGAAGTTACTTTAGTACGTTAACAGCACTTAACGGAAGTTAATTTAGTCTGTTAAGATGAAAAAACTTTTTAACGGATTAACGAGTTAATGAAAAAGTTAGCTTCACTATTAACGGATTAACGATTAACGGACTTGTGCCCACCTATGCATAAAAGTAATCCCGGGTGAGGAATGTTTTTAACAGCACAGAATGCTCATCATGGACCTAATGATGGAGCATAGAGCTGCTAGAAAGTTGAAAAATCCCGGAAAAGTGAAATTATGGAGATTGAAAGACGAAAAAATGAAAAGGATGATGAAAGATAAAATGAAAGATGCAAAAGAGGAACCGGAAAGTTGGGATGATTGGTGCAAGTATATTATGAATGTAGCCAAAAGAGTTTGTGGAATATCGAAAGGTGGTCATAATCAAAAAACAACATGGTGGTGGAATGAAGAAGTGAAGGAGGTCATCAAAGAGAAAAGGCGTTTGTATGAAGTATGGCAGAAGAAAAAAGACCAACGATCAAAACAACAATATTGGGCAATGAAAAAGAAAGTTAAAAGAGTGGTAGCAGCGGCGAAGGAAAAGAAAGGCAAAAAAATAACAGAACTCCTTGAGAAGAAAAATTCGAAAGCACTGCAGTACGTCTTTAAACTGTGTAAACAGAGCAAGAAGGATAAAAAAGACATAATGGGAATGCCTTGTATCCTTGGAAAAGATGGAAAGCTAAAGGTGACACTGCAGGAGAAAATTAAAGTGTAAACAGAGCAAGAAGGATAAAAAAGACATAATGGGAATGCCTTGTATCCTTGGAAAAGATGGAAAGCTAAAGGTGACACTGCAGGAGAAACTTAAAGTCTGGAAAGAATACGAAGAGAAGCTGTTGAATGAAGAAAATGATTGGAGCAAAAGTATGGAAATAACAAAGGTTGAAGGTCTTTGTGAACACGTTTCTACAGAGGACGTGATGGAGGCTCTTATTCTAATGAATACAGGAAAGGCGGCTGGACCAAGCGGAGTAACAGTGGAGTTGTTAAATGTTTGCAAAAAAGAGTCTGTGAGAAGATTGGCCGAAGTTGCAAACAACACGCTGGAGGGAAATAAAATGCCAGAAAGTTGGAGAAAGAGTGATCTGATTCCAATTTTTAAAGGAAAAGGAGATGCAAGATCGTGTGGAAATTACAGAAGCATTAAACTGTTAGAACATGGTATGAAAGTGATTGAAAGAATTTTTGAAAGAAGGCTACGGAAAGTTGTGAAACTGGATGAAATGCAGATGGGTTTCATGCCAGGTAGAGGTACGACAGACGCTATCTTTATTATGAGACAGTTGTTGGAAAAATATGAGATGGCCGGAAGAGATCTATATATGGCATTTGTGGATCTTGAGAAAGCCTTTGATCGTGTTCCAAGAGAGGTGATTTGGTGGTCGCTGAGGAGAAAAGGAGTACTAGAAAGAGAAATAAAAGCGATAATGGAAATGTATACAAATAGTGAAACATCCGTCAAGGTGGAATACCCGAGATCGGAGTCATTTGATGTAAAAGTTGGAGTCCATCAAGGATTGATACTAAGTCCTCTTCTGTTTGCATTGGTGATGGATGAAGTGACTAAAGACATCCGAGAAGGAGTTGTAAAGGAAATGCTGTATGCGGATGATATTGTGTTAGTCGGTGATAACTGGGAAGAGGTAGAATCTCGATACACTCGATGGAAGAAAGCATTACAAGAGAAAGGAATGAAAATAAATTTAAACAAGACAAAGGCTTTCTATACAAGAAGAAATTTTGTGCGAATGCAAATGTGAAAGTATCCGTGCTCTGTATGTGGCAAAGGAGTGGGAAGGAACTCCGTGCTGTGTACAAAATGTCAACACTGGGTGCACAAGAGGTGTTCTGGAGTTCATGGAAGTTTAACCAAAGAGAAAGATTTTACTTGCAAAAAATGCATCCCTGATGGTGTGGTATTTGAAGATGAAGATAAAATGATAAGTTTGGATGGAGACAACATAGAAGTGGTGGACAGGTTTTCTTACCTTGGTGATGTAATCAGTACGGAAGGAGGTGCTCAGGAGGCTGTAACATCAAGAATTAGATCGGCATGGAAAAAATTTAAAGAGGTTTCGAATGTTATATGTGGAAGAAGCATATCATTGAAGGTTAGAGGCACCTTATACAAAAGCTATGTGAGAAATGCTCCAACTTATGGTGCTGAATGTTGGGCATTGAAAATGGAAGATGAAAGGAGGCTGAAGACCACAGAAATGAGAATGTTGCGAATGATATGTGGGAAAACCTTGAAAGATAAAATGAACAAAGAGAAGATTCGTGAAATGATGGGTGTAGTGATATTGGAAGAGTTTCTGAGAGAGAAAAGGTTGCGATGGTTGGGACATGTGGAGAGAATGGATGAAGAAAGGGGTCCAGAAAAGGCACTACTCTTAGAAGTTGATGGGACAAAAAAGGAAGACCGAAAAAGAGGTGGAAAGAAGTACTAGAATGTGACATGACTGTCAGAGGTTTGCAAAGGTTGGATGCTCAAGATCGTGAAAGATGGCGACTATGCTGCAAAAACCAGCTGACCCCTGCATGCGGGGAACGTCTGCTGGGCTCCAGAAATAGTAGGAATAACATTCCTGGAGCAAAATGATGATGATGATGATCGTGGCCGTAACTTTTGTGTGGTCTTGTTTGCGCTTGGTCGTGGATCAAATCTATGGAAGCGATTTAGAACAATTTGGCTCGCTTTGATAATGTTTTTGAGTTCAATTTTGCCAAAAAAAAAAAGATTTTCAGCTTGTTGCAAGCTAAATTATAGCGAGTGAGGCAGCACCATAAGCAGAGGTGTAAAGTAGCGAAGGTAGCTCTACTTAAGTAGCCTACTCAAGTAGATTTTGTCGGTAACGAGCACTTTTTAAGTAATTATATTTTTGGATACTTTCTACTTTCACTTGAGTAACATTAACGTAACATAACGCTACTTACGTACATTTTATATTAAAAGTAGTTTGTAGGCTTAGTAAGGCATACCTAATTTTTTTTTTTTTTTATGGCAACGTCGGGCAAAATATTCGAACCGTGGTGAAAATTATGAATGAGCGCGAGCTCGACTAGTACAGACAGGTCCAAGTCCGCGCTTCTTCTCCTTAAGGTATTGTTGGAAAAGAGACGAGATTTGCGTACGGCACTAGCGATTACTGCGCCACGGGAATAATAGTTTAGTTACTGACCACTGTGTAACACATTAAACTGACCATAAGGCTGTGATACTCGGTGCTAGTGACGTGATATTTAATTACGAGGTTGAAAGTTTCTTAGTTTTTAGGCTACTCTATAGATACCAGTAGCCATTAGTCAACGCATGCATGCTTGGTAAATTATTTTACTCGGCTAAAAATTGCAAAAATGCGCAAGTTAGTGTAGATAGTGTAGTCAGTGGTCATGTTTCCTTAGTTTATCCCACAAAACCTTAGTTCCTAGTAGTAAGGAACATAGGCTGCTGGTGTAGTTACTGTAGCCTGAAGCATATCGGTTGGGTAAACGCCATGAAAGCTGTAACATTTTGATATTAACAGAATGGCTAATGCTCAAGTCATTTTGATGTTTCACTGTTTTTTTGTGTATACTGAATAAATTGCACAGGTTTCATATATGACGACATCATAACTCATCACAATAATCTAGCGAGGAAAGGACACAGCTTGGTAATTAATATTAGTAGCCAACTAATCATGTTGCGTTACTACTATTAAGTGTTATAATTGAAATACTTTACCACATTCATGCTTTTGGTACGATTAACAATGGAGCCGTTTAGAGTACTGAACTACTGATATACGTCCGCATTCAAAAATTGCTAACTTTTGGGCAGTTATAGTGGTTTGGGCTCTCATTTTAAAGCGCGATATCGCATATTTATACGTGGTATTTAGCAACATTCATAGACCAGGATGCAGAAAATATAAGGGTCTTGTGAAAAAAAACTTTCTACTTTGCTACTTGAGTAGCTTAAAAATCTGTTTACTTTATACTTTTACTTGCTTAGTTAAATGGTTTAGTACTTTCTACTCTACTTGCACTACATTTGATCGTCAGCAACAACACTTGTACTTGACTATTGTTTCTGACTACTTTGTACACCTCTGACCATAAGCATAACGTAGGTATTGGCTGAAAAAACTAAAATTATCCAAAAGATTTTCACTCTGGTTTTTACGCTCTAGCAGAAATTTGCAAATCAAAACAAATCTTTCATCATACTTTTGCTGTTTTCGCCGAAGCGTGTATCTAGTTGGAAGGGCCCATCTCCGCCTCATTGCGCCTGCGCAAACATAAGTTCTTTGGAAGAAACGCAGCAGCGGTGGCAAGCTGTTGCCAAAATTGTTTCCGGTTTAAGCGGCCCAAGATTTGAATCCAGCGCTCCAGAGACGAATGCAATACCGCTCGACCTTCTGGACAGCGCTGAAATTTGCAATAGATTATAATCATAGCAAATATATATGTGAATTATGATAAAACATTTTACTGTATATATGTTTGTAAATTATTGTCAAAGATGCGCCTTACTTTGATTATAACTTACATGTAAAGTGATTCATATATAATTCATATACAGTTTATAATAATAATAATCTTATTCCAAACTTTTGCAAGTGCTATGTGTATGAAGAACAGAGCTTTCTTCATTTAATTTGCATAGCCCCTTTTCCCATCAAAAACTTTCTTAAATGCATTGTTCCAGTATTCAAATAGAATTCAAAAATATACTTATTTGAAAAAGATTATAATTTATTGAAAAAATCTGCAGTAATAAGCTGAGTAAACTAGGCTAAAACATACCTGTTTTGGATTGTTCCTGGGCAGCGCAGCTGTTTCATATTGACATCGTCACAAACAAACTTGATGTAGTAAGATTACTCGACTCTTCCACAACACTTGAATTTGCGATCAAAATTCTTTTTGAATAATTAACAGTACTGCTGATGTTGCGGTACCGAACAATACAATTTTAAACCACTAAAACAGAGTCGATGCTAGCCTGCGGAATTATTAAATATGTACTTGTCTTTGTCAATAAAGTTTCTTGCATTATAGTCTACACTGCACTGCTATTTCACATTTCAGAAGAAGATTTTAAAACAATTTTGAATGAACAAATGCATCATCCAAGGGAGTTTCAAATAAAACAAAAAGGTCATAAACCATTCAAATAAAACAAAAAGTTCATAAAACAAACCTCACTCACTCAAGCTATTAATAATAAAACAAAAATCAATTATGGTCGATTTTGTAGCTGTTTGTAACTTGTCAATACTTGACTTTAAACGACATTTATGTCAAAAATTTTCTTTTCCGTTTTCTCTCAAAAGATGTAGAAATTTCTTGAAATTGTAATTTCCAAGTTTGAACCTACCCTTTCGATATCTTTTTATTTTCAAGATATGCTGCAGGCTGACAGTCAGTGTTTTACCTCCAAAAGTTTTAATTGAAATCCAAAAAATGTATATTGTTAATTCCCAATTAGTGTAATTGTCTCAGCGTTGCTGCCAAACAAAGTAAAGGATTATAATATTGTAAAGCAGCAACTTTTGGAGTAAACACTTTCTAAATTTTAAACAACTATAATTCAGTTTCTTTGGAAGAACTGGCCTTGCACGACTGCAACATACCAAACGCAGACTTTGACTGCAGGTATCGCGTCTCGAACACAGCATACAGCTTTCTTTTGTACTGAAGGCTGCAAAAAATTATCTTTGCAGCGCGTATGGTTACTTATTCCAGGATCTCAATTATTTTCTTCTGAGTGTTCATCTTTTGAGTCTCTTAAAAAAACGTCTTTGGCTCTTCCTTTTTGTCTCTGATCTCTGATCCAGATTTTAGGCTGCAGGCTGGTGTGTCTCACCGGAGTTTCTCTGCGCACCAATTTTTTGGATAGTAAAGAAGCAGGTGGCGCAACTATAGATTCGAGCCAGGTGATACGAGCTTAGACTAAAGAACCTACTTACTATCGTTACCTGCGTATGTGACAATATACGCATTGTGACGCCAAAAAAATCTGAGCATGTAGTGGCAGGAGCAGGCACGCAAGCAGTATTTTTCCAAGAAGGGTTTGAACCAAAGGTTAAAATTTTTTTGTTTGAAAATGGCTTCGTTTGTCGAGCAGAATGGCCCCATTTGTTGTGCAGAATGGCCCAACTCAATCGCATTATACGCGGAAGCCCCAGCGGCTGGGCGATTTTTGTAAATTTTCGAAAAAAATCCATCTGAATCACATTTCACGCGTTTTTAGAGCTATTTGAAAGAAAAAAAAATTGTTCCGATTCCAAAGCCATTTAATATAACTAACTTGCCCGACTCCTTCAAGTTCCCTTTTACTTACGGTCAAGTCCAAGACACGTTTAAACGCTTGAATTTTTAAGATCGGGGAGATGGCTGCAGCCCTCTTAACTTCCCTGGTCGGGCACTGCCCAAGAATAACGTAAGTTCAGTAGAAATGCCAATTTTATGCTCAATTTGGAATGTGGAAAAATGTGAAAAACTGTTTTTTCTAATTTTACTTATACGGTATCTTCTCTTCTTAAATAATTGCTTTGAAAACATATTATTGCAAAAAAATTCCCAAATTGCTATTTTTCCGACAAAAATTATTAACGTTCTTTAGCGGGGCATGGGAACTTGTTTGCCCTCGCCCTCAGAGCTCCGTTTTTTTTGTTTTTTTTTAAGGCCAATAAAGACTTGCGCTCACAACTACGGGTACGGTGTACCTCAATTGATTAATTCAAATTAAGAAAAAATATTAACTTTGTAACAATTTGAGATATTATCGTATAATTTTTAAAAATTTCGTTAAAATAAATAAACTAGAAATAAAGTTTGCGTTTGAAAAACTATTGAAAAAGTGGGACCCCATTATCAGTGGACATTTGCACTGGACCCTCATTGCCTAAAAATATATCATTTCCACATTTAGAATTAAGAAATTCCCTTTCACGAGTTACCGCCATCTTTTGTTACGGTTTTTACCACAATACTGCTTCGCAGTATATATCGAAACTGCTGCCAACGCGTGAAACTTCAAAATGGCGTCTGAAGTCATTTTAAAAACAGTACAACTCTTTTCAAATTATCATCAAAAACTTTAACGAAATGCAATATCTTAGGCACTTGGGCACCCTTTGTCTTTTGAGAGCGGCTGTCCTCAAAAAGTCGGTCCAAGGCCTTGCCCTCGGACTTTTTTAAGTCCAGGGCCTCAAACTTTGGGTGCTCGACTCCACCTCTGATATATTGTGTAACTCCAAGAAGCTCATGCATAGTCATGCACTGCAGCATTAACCAACCGACTAAGCTGCTTATAAATCACCACTCGAAAAAAGCACTAGTTTAAATCAGCTTAGCAAGATACGAGTAGCAGTAGTAAAATTTTATCATGGCCCATATCAGAGCTGCCAGAGGAGAATTTCCTGAATATTATACTATAGCCTAGAGACTAAATTTTACAGTATTTTTATGGTAGCATCAGCACTGCACCAGGTTTAGGTGGATTAGTGGAAACAATTAAGTTGGCTATAATTCATCTTATCATTTCCCCTTTCACTGTTTCATGTTCATTTGCCCAACAGAAACGCAGGGAATAGGAGGCAATTTTAAAATACCAAGTAGGGTAACGGTTATTAAATTACAGTGCTCTTGGTTTTCAATTGACTAAAAGCTTTTATCCAACAAACCTGGTTTCCGCCGGCTGAACTGTACGGTGTTTGGTCACTAACTGGAGATTTGTATTTCAAGACCCATAACCCAGTTTGTGATCTAGCCCGACTTTAACCCATGACTCCAAAATTCTTTCTGCCTAGCCAGACCTCTGCCAATACAAATGCCACGTTTTGCATTAAAGTAAATTGATTTTCACATGTTGCTTGAATTTTATACTAGGCATAACTAGATACTAATGCTAATTCTATAGTTGTTTTTTTTACGATAGGCTACAATTAGATCTATGCTTTTTGGTAAGTCTGGGGCCTAAGAGGTTTGGAAGCGAAAATTGCTGTATACTGTTAGAAACATTCAGCCTAGCTGCTTACAGTCTGCTGTTTTTGGTTTTCCATAGCCCAGTCCTAACCAGTAAGTTAACCTTTCTCCATTTCTTAAAACTGGTCGGCCGATAATTTTTTAAACGTAAGTCGCATATCAACAGCAATAACCCTAATAAATCCTTTTTTCCAAGTAGGTTTGCCGGTACTGCCGGTAAAACGCAACTGACATAGAATATGTCTAACCATTGGTTTTTAAATTTCTTAACAATCACATGTCTCTGTTACATCATAGTTATGAATCTGAAAAAAAATAAATTGACTTAACAACATTTTCCTCTGACAATGGGACCTATAAACAAATCTTTGATCGCTAATTTTTCAGGGAAGGAAACGAGTTTTTTCTTCAAAATTTCGCCAAAAGTTGTATTTTGCACCACAGTACCAGAATATGGTCATAACTCAATTTGCCAAAAAAGTGACTTAACAACTTTTGTCTCTCAGGTCTTCAATTGTTGAAAAGTGTAAAAGTCTAACTTGGAAGACGTGTTGAGTAAGCTAGTGTACTCAAACGCATCACAGAAGAGGGTCTGGGGGCAGAGCCCCCAGCCGCCGATGGCTATGGGGGTGTGGGGGCAAAGCCCCCAGCCACTGGGCGATTTTTGTAAGTTTTTGGAAAAAAAAGCTATTTCAATCCCATTGGATCACATTTTGCACGAGTTCAGAGCCATTTCAAAGAACTAGATTTTTAACATTTCAAAGCCAATCGAAAAAATTTAGTTGTTCAATCCTCTTTTTGCAATTAAATCCCAAAACACGCTTAGAATCTTGCATTATGGTGTAAAATTTTAATTGTAAGTGATTTGGTCTATAGGGGGAAGTAACGAACATTGCCTCCTGCAATACTTTAGCAGTAAATAATTAAGTTCATAATAACGTTAAACGAGGGCCTGGGGTGGCAACTTTTAGGTCAAAACTCTTAGATTTCTCACAGGTTTTGCATATAAATTGTTAAAAATTTGCATTAAGGGGCCCCTGGCCCGGGAACCTTGGTCATCAGTCAGGGGCCCTTGGGCTCCCTGGTTGCCAGTTAGAGGCCCCGTAGCCCCTTGCTTGTCGGTTAGGAGTCCAGGCCCCCTGGTTGTTAATTAGGGGCCCTGGGCCTCCCTGGTCGTGAGTTAGGGGCCCCGGGGCCCCCTGGTCGTCAGTTAGGGACTCCAGCACCCCTGGTTATTGGTTAGGGGCCCAGAGCCCCCCTGGTCATCAGTTAGAAGGGCCCCGGTGCCCCTCGTTGTCGGTTAGGGGGCCCCTGGCCCCCTAGTTGTTGGTTAAGGGCCCTGGGGCTCCCTGGTTGTGAGTTAGGGGCCCCGGGCCCCCTGGTCGTCAGTTAAGGACTCCAGGGCCCCCTAGTTGTTGGTTAGAGGCCCTCTGATTGTTAATTAGGGGCCCCGGGGCCCCCTGGTCGTCAGTTAGGCTCTCCGGGGCCCCCTGGTTGTCGGTTAGGGGCCTGGGGCCCCCTGGTTGTCAGTTAAGGGGCCCCCTGGTTGTTGGTTAAGGGTCCCTTGGTTGTTAGTCAGGGGCCCTGGGGCCCCCTGGTCGTCAGTTATGGGCCCCCTGGTTTTCAGTTAGGGGTCCCGGATCCCCTGGTTTTCGGTCAAGGATTTCAGGGCCCCCTAGTTGTTAGTAAGGGCCCCCTGGTTGTTAGTTGAGGACCCCGGGACTCACTTGTAGTCATTAATATTATTGTTAATTACTGTTATGTGCGTAATTACTGAAAAGAAACAGCAACTAAACATCTCTTCGGTATGTTGTCATAACTTTTTGTCGTTAGTGGTATTTTGATTGGGGGGGGCCCGGGCCCCCTGGGCCCTTCCCCTGGCTACGCCTATGCTAGGTGTTTACTTCTACGTTACATAAAAGTCATTACTACTCAAGTAGCGTTACTACGAGAGGATTTTACTTGAAGTAAAAGTATCAGAAATGAATGGCTTTGACGATATACTTTGACGATATAAATTTGACGAAATGAATGAATGAAATAAACGAACGAAATGAAATAAATGATATAAATTTGACGATATAAATTTGACGAAATGAATGGCTTTGACGATATAAATAATTTGTAAATTTGTTCTCAACCTTGTAGGAATCCACTCTAAGTTTTCCAAAAACTAATTTTTGGTGATTAATTTGCACCTGGGTAGTGCGCAATCAGTTATAATAGCCAGAAGAGGGTTGATGACTGATGGTTTTGGTTTATTACCTATGGGATGAAATTTGACTCTAGTATGTTATGGTCAGTAGCGTACGCAGGATTTTGAAAAGGGGGGGGGGGGGGGGGCATGAACTTCAGAAACTTTGAGAACAACAAAGATCAGAATAAGAAATTGTTCCACTCAAATTAATCCGATTTTTGCCCAAAAGTAGGTGAAGAGCAAAAAAAAGGTCTTCACTCAAATTCAGTCCCATTATTTGCCCAAACTTGGGTGCAGGTTTAAAACAAACGTATAAAACATACCCTTTGTGTGATCAAAGCTTCTGCCCAACTTACAAAGCGGGGGCCATGGCCCAATGGCCCCCCCTAAATACGCCCCTGGTTATGGTTAAAAGCAACTACGGTTTACAGGTAATTTGCCATAAAAAAGCTACTGTAGTAAGTATTTTTAGCAATTTTTTGCAATATCAACATCCCTTAATAAAGACTCATTCATTTGAACACGAAAAAATTGTAACATAATATAGGATGGGTGGTGTCAAAACTGACTTCACGACAAAATAATATAATACAAGATGAAAGAAATGGCCGTCTTTGGCAGCCAAAAAATGATGTCAACCTCATGCGATCAAGTTGTGGCAAATTCGAGAAGTTTGGTGCGGCGGCGAACCTATGCGATAAAACAAAAAGCTCAGAGCAAAAACCACTGTTTTGAGATCAATTTTGACCCACCTGACCTATAAAGGTTACACAAAAATTATGGTTGACTAAAAAACTTTATTTGAACTGTTTTTTGGTGGCAAATGTTTTTTGTAAGTTTGCGAGATTAAATTTTTTGGCGTGTGACTCCATCTTGTCTATCAAATCCTGCAACTTGTGCAGACTCTTTCGCAACAAGTTTGACATGCCACTCCACAGATTGCTTATGGCATGGGTGGTGTGATACCAAAGGTTTCTTCAGACACTCTTCTATTTCTCTATCTGTATGGCTTTGCAATTGCTGGAGCTAATTCGTAGTAAGCATTTGCTTCCAAGTTCAGAGTTGGTACATCGAACTGCTGTTCAGTGCATGAGGCCAGTCATCGTTATTCGCACTTTCTTCAGCTACTTGTTTCCGAAGTGGTAGCACTTTTGCCACTACCTCATTTCTTACACTTTCTTTACCATTCCCAGCCTAACATCGCTGTCAAAAGATTTTCTGGCTGTGCATACAACCATTCCATTGCACCACACTCAATGCAATTTCTTGAACACGTTTGTTTGAAAAATTCTTAATCCTCTGAACCAAGTTAAAAAAGTTGCTGGATCCATGGATTATCTGATTATTTTGTTTAATTTCAAACCAAGTTGGAAACTGTTAAACAACAACGAACTAAAATTTCCCGCTTCAGAGGCGGCTCTCCCAGAGACATACACTAGCGCAGAATTCTGCATCCTAAAGTGAGCCATCTCGAGAGAACAATGGGTCCAACCTCCACATAAGCCAGATCATCATCAACTTTTCCGTGTATAAGTGCCCGACATATGCTTTAAGCATAAACTTGATCCGTGCTCAAGTCGCTGACAACCTGCTCTGGAAGAATAAAAAAAAACGAAGAAGGCACTGACAATGGTTGGAATCGAGGAGTTGTCCAATGTGACTCAGGCCCATTCAATTTTTTTCCAATTGGCCCAGCAAAAGTATCTGGACCACTTAAAGAACCATCAAGAACTCCAAACACAAGTCGTAAAGGAAGTTCATTAGTATAAAGCAAACACACAATCCACTGAAGAGGCTTATTTTATAATTCCTCCCTTCCACAAAGGCAGCCATTGTATTTCCCGTCATAGAAGCAGCACCATTCGTCCCACGATTGCTAGCTTGTACTCCAACTCCATATCCTTGAACGAATCAAAGAGCTTTTTTGCAATAGTTCGGCCTTTTCCATTTTCAGGAGAAAAATGAAAGAGATAGTAAGTGCCTAGTCCACTAACTGCAGTATAGCGCTCCTCAAGTTGCACAGATCAGTTGTGCTTGTTGTTTGGGCCTTGCGCTATCATTTGAGTGGCATCTTTTCGCCCAAAGAAGCACAATGCATTCACAAATATAAAATTTTGTTGCTCTTTTTATCGCCACGACTGTGCTTCTCACACAATTACTCATATGTGAATTTTCCAAAAAACTTACCAAAAATGGCCATATTATTTATCTTTCGACTGTAACTTTTTTGTGTTGAAAACAGACAAAACTTTCTTCTTAGCACAGATTGGAATATGGTGTTTCCGCAAATTTTGAGCCATATACCATTGCTCTATGACCAGTGGTTACTGAAATATGCGAATTACCCCCCACACCAACTGTCGCGATTACATTTGGGGGATTGCCGGCTGGAAAATGGGAGCAACCCCCCAAAAACAAATTTTAAGCAAGTTTTAGACCATTTGTGGGGATTTGAGGATTACACTTTTTTCTATTTCCCAAAAAAATTTGTTTACTCCACCCTAATAACCAGGGCCAGACTTACCATATGGCACAGTGCCAGGAGCCCCGCGCTCAGATGGTAAGACTTCATTTCGGTTTTTACCTCGGCAGGAAATGTTGCGAAAATCCCCAAAGAACCAGGGCGCCGCACAATGTAAATCCGGCCCGGGCAATAACATGGTTTTCAGGCGTTACCATCTATTGTACCATATAGGCATAGCCAGGGGGCAGGGGGGCCAGGCCCACCCCAAATTGAAATGCTACCAATGATAATGTCACGAAAACGACTATGGTTTCTTCAATTTCTTTGGCGTCTTTGCGTACAACAGTAATTAACAATAACATTGATCCAGATAGGGGGGGTGGGCATCATTTTAATTTTTGCCAACCAATTTAGATGTATTACCCGAGAGACATTAAAGGTTTTTATCCTAAAATTTGCAACCTCACCCCCTCATCTAACCTTTTTATGAACGTAATGCAATTACCTGAGCAGGATTTAAGATTTGCCACAGTGCCAGGAGCCCTGCATTCAGATCGTAAGACATATTTTTGGGTCCTCACCTGTGTTTGGCGGGAAGATATTTCGAAAATCCCAGAGTACCAGGGGTCCAGCACCAGAGGCCCCATGCAATATAAATCCGGCCCGGGCAATAACATGGTTAGTAGGCGTAACCATCTATTACACATCTTTTAATAACAATTTACTTCCACCTCGCCAGTTTTTATGCAACAAAATACTTTTGAAAAAAAAGCTAGTGGAAATGCTCATTGAACAAATTTTTGAATCAAGAGGGCCTGGGTCCCCTGGCCGTACTACTCCTATAACTAGTTGTTTTCATGACAAAACGATAATCTCCAAGGAAAATCATCAAATGGATTATTATTTACTTCTAAAATACTGCAGGTAGCAATTTACCTTACTTTCCCCTACCTGGGCCAAATTACTTACAAAATTTAACACCAAAATGCAACATTTTAAATGTGTTTTGGACTTAAATTACAAGTAAAAAGAGGACTGAACAATTTAATTTTTTCAATTAGCTTTCAAATGTTAAAAATTTAGTTCTTCCAAATGGCTCTGAATACGTGCGAAATGTGATCCAGTGGTATTAAAACAGCTTTTTTTTTCAAAAAAAGACTGCAAAGATCGCCCAGCGGCGGGGGCATCGCTTCGAGACCCCCATCTCTGATACGTTTGATTTACACTACTTTACTTACCACGGCTCCCAATTCAAACATTTTCACATTTTAACAATTGGATCGAGACCATTCCCTCAAGCGAGATCCTAGTTACGTACCAACACCAGGCCACGGCTTCTGATCTTCTCTTTTACGATATCGTCACAAAAAATTCCTCTTTTGAAGTTTCTGATGACCTCATTGCATGTGATTAGTGGTTTGACTCCTCCTCCCCAATCAAAAATCCTGGCTACGAGTATGTGTCCAGGTTAGGGTTTACGTTTGCGTTAGTTAGAGTTGGATTTAGAATTAGCTTAGAGTAGGTTAAGAATTTAACTTAAGTTTAAATTTGCATTAGAATTAACAAAAAACTACCAATAGATAGATATGGAACTTACCAGTAAAATAAAGCCTTCCTAAATTTATTGGAGAATCAAGGAACACAAATTAATTCTTGCTTGATTAAAAGTTGTCTTTCATTGATCATGATTAAAGTGCTGCAGTGCACTGGCCATAATTGCTAGATCTTGATTATTTTGTAATGATATGTTAGGCTACTGTATAACACAAATTAAAATTTTTTTTTTTCATCTCAAAAAATGCTTAAAAGCGCGGGGCCAAAAACCCCATTGATTTTATTTGCAGTCCTTGTTTAATTTTGACTTCTTTAAGTTTAGGAATTTGGTTTTGGTGCGCAAAAATCCAGTACAGTACACTAAGTACATTATGCAAAATTTACTATCTTTTTTCAGTATTTCAGATTTTTCTCATAATGCTTTTGTCTAGGGCAGACCATGCAATGATGCTTTGTACAGTGTAGACCAGTGGTTCCAAATCTATTTATAACCGTGGCCCATTTTGATTCTGAAAATTTCCCATGCCCCACTCTCAAAGTATTGCTTAAGAACTTGACCCAAATTTTTCGGCCAAATCAGTTTTTTCCGGCCGAAAACAAGTGATCTCCAAAAAAAAAAAGGTCATCACTAAAATTCAAGCGGTTTTTCTGGCCAAAAACAGGTGATCTCCAAAAAGAAAAAAAAAAGGTCTTCACTGAAATTCAAGCGGTTTTTCCGGCCATGGCCCATAGGTTGAAAAGCAATGGTGTAGACAGAACAATTACTCGGTAGCGAACAAATGAAAAATCCTTATAGGCATGTCACCTACCGATAGCTCTGTGTCTGCAAACTGCATACCTTCTAGTGGCTATTTTATTTTTGAGTTACGGTACTGGTATTAATACCGGTGGCGGTAGGCTCTTCTGTGTTCATTTTTTGTTGATTTTTTCAAGTATTAATTCCAGATTCACTTGATTTGAAACTGTGCCAGTTTCAGAATTAAACCAGGAGTCAGCAACTTTCGATCACAGACCCCTTCGCTCTACCAACTCAGTCATTGCCGCCATAACAGAATTGAAAACCATGCACGTACTGTTTGATCCTGTTCATGACAATAGAATTTTTGTTATCAATATGATTCGTATGAGATAGTTTTTAAACGTTGACAGTACGACAGGCAGTAGCTTGTTGAATATTATCTTTTAGTTTAGCGGTGTGTAAGGACGTAACTGTGTTGTATAGCGTTACATCTCGTGGTCGAATAAGTGCTGTATGAATATTTTGATGACCATGAGAATAAGTTTAACTGTAAGGTTAAAATCGAAAATTCTGGAAATATTGAAATTTGTGATAAGAAAATTTCGAAATTAAGTGACGAAGGAAGTACTAGCAATCTAAAGCGACAGTTGAAAAAGACATTATCCTACCGAATATGATCTAGTTGAAAAAGTTTTTGATGTTTGAATTAAACTTTTCGTTATGAGACAACCGATTGGTAAGATCAGATGATAAAAATTATTAAGATTGAGCTTGTCATTACAATTGATTTAAAAACGTTCAGCGAGGATGTAACACAAAAAAAATCAACCACAATTCATAGCAAAATGCTATCATTGCGTTTGTAAATCCTTTGCTGTTCCAAACATTTAATATACGCGATTGTGCATCACCTGGATGTAGTTTGAATGGACGATTGGTTAAGTCATTGTGCTTATATTTGGTATTATTCTGGTGTTACCAACAGGCAACATTTAACGGTAACCCCGGAGGAGCTCGCGGGTCTTCACTTCCTTTCCACTAACGTTTCTGAACTGAACACCAAACACCAAGCTTATAGATATTGTAAAAGTATAATATATTGGTTTCAGCCAGATTAAAATATGACGAATTCAAAAAAAGGAAGCAAAAATTTGACTGAGGCTTTCCAAACTTCAAAACAAATCAGCAGCAGAATTCAACTAAAACGAGATAAAATAAGTGCGGTGTTTCCTGCACTGCCGTCAACTAAAAATGAGAGCTACCAATGCTTCACGCGTTCAATGTGGAAAAAAGGTGTGACGTGAAACATGACGTAAAGTTGCTTCAAACCAATTTAACAGAATTCGGCGAATAGGTGATGATTTGTGAATTGCAACGGAAATGGTCGAGTACGATAATTAAACGATTAAACTTATAAACGCAAATTCTGAGCAAAATGCAAATTAGGTTAGGAACCGCGTTGAGGCAAAGTAACGTGATGCTGAAACATCTGGTTTATGTCTTTAGACTCGAATATCACCAAGGGCAACAGCTTTTTTACAATTAGCAACAGCATTTTTGAAAATAAAAAGTTGTTTTTTAAACAGATGTATGAAATTAGAATGAAGCAACTTCAGGGGTAATTGATCAAGAAAAGTACAAATAGATATTCTATTGTTCGTTTCAGATTTTGTCATAGCAAGTTTAATTTCAAGGCCAAGAAAAGTTTGGCTCATGGCCTAACTTCGGGGCCTAGCATAATCCTTAAAAATCAGAAGCTTAAAACCAAAGTAACTATACATCTAGGCACAGTAGCGTACGCAGGATTTTGAAAAGGTGAGGGCCAGAAACTTCAGAAAATTTGAGAAAAACATAGATCAGAATTTGAAATTGTCTCACTCAAATTTCGTCCCATTTTTCGCCTTCAAGCCCAAAGCCTGGAAGAAACGCACGCAACATACCCTTTGTGTAATCAAACCTAATGCCCAACTTGCAAAAGGGGGGGGGGGGGCCATGCTTCAATTTTGCTCACTTTTCTATGCAATTTTTCAATCCTGGCGATCCAAAGGCCCAATGGCCCCACCCTAAATACGCCCCTGTCTAGGCATTATTGTAGAAGGCTGCAGACTGTAAATTTGATTGAAGATTTATGCTGGGCTTCAACACGTAACATTAGACTACAGCTTCAAAGCTTCCGATAGGCTAGTGCTCATCTTTAGACGCCCAACGAGGTTGCTAAGAGAAGAGGGGCTTGAATCCAAAGCAAAATTTTCTTGCACGTAAACTATCCCAATTGAGCAGGCTGTTAAGCAAACTAACGCAACTCAAGTTTTTACTTACGGACAGGGCATGGTATGGAGTTGAATGGAAAATGGAATAGAATGGAAGGGAAATTACGGTATGGAATAAGGAAGATGCCAGAATGGAATGGAATGGAGGATTTCAAGAATGGAATGGATGGCAATCTTCCATACTTCCATACCAATTCCATACTAGATTTCCCTTATGGAATTTACAGAAAAATATATACGAATAGTGATAACTAAAAATATGTGGAAACGTTTAGCACCTAGTCATCTGCGATAAATTAATAGGGCAATATGGTTATGAGCATTTCGCAAACAATATAGGCATTGCGTCATCAGATCATCGAATATGTTCATTGTAATTTGCAGCTGCAGTGATGCTGACAGGTTTAATTTTTATTTTGAGAATGACTATTTGCCTAGTGACAAAACTTTTCCATCGCAACAAAGATTTGTATTTACTGCTCTCTCCTCGATTGAGCTTAATTGTTTGTTGTTGTTTTTTTTGTTTTGCATTTAAGCTTTTGCTGGTTTGTTTTTAAAATGTTTTTGGCAGTTTGGCTATGCCAAATTTCATAGTTGGTGTGATTAGAAACTTGCAATCATTAAACCATGAGCATAAGGGTAAACCTACTGTTTGTTTACTAAGTGGTTGATATAGGCGTAGCCAGGGAGCCTGCACCTCAACTGAAGTGCCACAGATGATTAAAAAAATGACAACAAAGCCTACTGTTTCTTCAGTTTCACTTTATTTTAGTATTTTTGCATACAACAGTAATAATTAACTATAATATTGATATTGACGACCAGGGGCCCCCATAATTTAAATTCTTGCCAACCAATTTAAACCTACCCAGTCAAAAATTTATGCATGGGCCATACATAGTTTATCCTAGGTTCATGCATGGCCCTTACATTGGAAATCAAGGATATCCCAAGTATCTATGCTAGGAGTATCCTATGCTTATGCTTGGGTAGGTAACACAGGTCCTGGTATGGAACTTCAGGCATGGGCCATGCCAAAAATTCAAACGTGGTCCTAGCTTGAACTTCATACATGGGTCATGCCAAAACGTCAAACGTGGCCCTTGCTTGAACTTCATGCATGGCCCATGCCAAAACGTCAACCATGGTCCTAGCTTGAACTTCATGCATGGGCCATGCCAAAACGTCAACCGTGGTCCTAGCTTGAACTTCATGCATGGGTCATGCCAAAACGTCAACTGCGGTCCTAGCTTGAATTTCATGCATGGGCCGTGCCAAAACGTCAAACGTGGTCCTAGCTTGAACTTCATGCATGGGCCATGCGAAAAGGTCAATCTTGGTCCCAGCATAAATTTTAGGTGTGCTTCTGGCAAGAAAGTCAACCCTGGTTCTAGTGTGATCTTCAGGTTTGGGTTGCGCAGGAAAGTCAACCTGTAAGCATGGCCATGAACTATAATGCCGTAATTCTACAGTACTTAGTTTTGCAATAAACTAAACCTGGTTGTATATTCGTATCAAGCTGAGACTGTATGTGCCACAATAAAGTTTTCGCAAACTTGTTCTTTTATTACCAGTATTGAAAAAAAACACGTAAAAGAATTACAGTACAGCAAAAACGAAAACATCAACTATCGCTTTCATCAGTATTGGACCCTGATTCGCTTTCTGTATTATGTTTTCTTTTTCTCGGAGACTTTGAAGATGTTTCCTTGCCCCTCTTTTCTCTCCCACCCTCCCAGTCCGGAACCCCAAAAAAACAAATCTGGGTTTCTCGAGCAATAGCTTCATAAGAAGATTTCACAAACACAGTGTGTTGCAAAACACCTAAAAAATAAAAACCGATTTTAGAATAAAGTAAGGGTGAGCATCGAGGTAAATTATGCGCAGCATTCGTTTTTTGTCCGTTTTTGTTTACGCCATTACTTGTCATTGAAAAAATATTTTTCGTCTTTATTCTCATAAGCCCATATCCACACTAAGCAAACTGCCACATTTTGATAAAAAAATTGTTTTACAAAATTTGTGCGTGAACGTCAAACGATGAGGGCAATATTTCAAAATTAGGGCTATATCCGTTTGAAAAATTTTTTTTTTCGGAAAACTTTTGTCCCGTATGTGACAGCAGCAGGGTTAGAGCGAAAATAAATATAAAAATGCGGACGAAAAAGAGCATACTTCTTTATGGAAAAGGAAAAATGTACAAAAGCAAAAACCCATTTCCCTATCCACACGATCTTGCTTAGAGCTCTTCCGGTGGAAGTACGAATTAAACCTGAACCTCAAGAATTTTCAGCTGCTACAGGACAACAAAACCAGGTCAATCCACTATTACCTTTACGTCAGCAGCGTGGCCGGGTGGTTAAAAGGGCATTCTGGTCGGAAATGTGTTTGCTCGATTTTTTCTCAAAAAATTTTGATAGATCTGAAGATCTTTTTTGCCAAATTTGAGCTTTCTACGACCTTCTGTTCCGGAGATATAACAGATTAGATTTCCTTTTAGAAAAGTTTTTTCCCCTTAAAAATGTTGCCACGGTTTGCCAATTATAAGCAAAATTTCAAAAATTGACTGCATGTTCTTGATTCTCCATAAATATTTTGCGACAGAGTTATTGTAAAACAAAGCGCAGGCAGTGGCGGCGCCACGGGGGGGACTGGGGGGAACTGTCCCCCCCACTACTCTATCAGGTCATTTCTGTGAATCGTCCAAATCCGATGAGAACAATTTGGCGGTATGGGGGGTGACGTCATCAAGCATATTTGGATTTTTGCTTAATACGAAGTCGATCGTTTTTTCACAAGCAAGGCTGTTCTATTTTAACCACTTGTATGATTAAAAACTGCAATTGCGCAAGGTTGTTTATAAATTTATTGCTTCAATAGTTAACGAGATTAATTTACTTTTATTGCGCTATAAAGATTAAAACGCAACTCTGAATCATTATGGTTGCGTATTGTCTCCTCCCAATTGTAACGTCATAATCAAAAGCTGAGAGCAATGATGTTATGTTAAGGTACAATAGCTTGCAGTGTGAAATAGTTAATGTTCTAATTTATAAGAGTAGAGGTGAGCCATAATCAGTGATAAATCAATGTTTAATGAAACCAGTCGTAAAGATATAGTGAAGGTATAGTGATGTCTGAAGCTGCAAGCAATCGGAATAGAGATCCAGCTTTTGAAAAAGTTAACGATGATAATCGAGCTTTTTTAATTCAATATGGTCCGATTCGGCCTTCAATAGCCTTTCCTCAAACAGATCAAGGTCGAAAAAAGTACAGATTTTCTAAAGGTTTTAACCACTCCGCCAACGTGTCCACTGTGCCACGTTGAGGAGTGGTTAAAGTTTGATCCCTCTGGTTAAGGGCAGCCGCGACCTCAGAAACCTGGTTTATGTCACCAGCTGGTGCGGGCTTGGGTTCACATCTCATACGTGACTATATTTTTCTGGCAACCTCTGAGGCCGACCCAGTTATCGACCGATGCCTTCTTATTTTACTTATGATTTCAAAACTGCAGTCGCATCTTATAAAGGCTGTCTTCAATTGTCTGAACCGGGAATGGAACCTAGTTGTCTTGCTAGTGATGGTGAGTGGTAAATATGTCTGCCGTTTATTAGTGTGTGGTGAACTGAAACTGTGGAGTATTTTTCGTGGTGGATTGGTCCTTGTTTCCATCTGGGATTCTTTCTAACTTCTATCTGCCTACTAATTTCAGTAGATGCTACTACACTTATAGAAGTATATGCTACTGCAAAACGCAATGTTCTGCACAAAACCTCTCAGTGATTTTATCGTTCCGGCGCTGAACACCGGCCCTGGTCTACGCTTCGTTTATGAGACACTTTTCAACTCACAATGGCTTTGCATGTATGCTATATTCATTACTGACTGATTCTTTGTAAATACGAGTTGTTTTTTGATGCGAACATGTTCTTACGTTCGTCTGCTTGTGTGTATGCAATGATAATTTTTCTGCGTAACTTTTGCGTAATCGCGGCAATAGCAATGCCTTTTCTGATGCTTACATAATAAATGTAGCTGAAAATAATCGCCCACAAACTGCCAAGTGTTGTGAATTTATTCCAAGGCCAGTGACTTCAGGTGCCTCTTTTGGCTGGACTCATCTTATAAACCCTGAACTATGCATTCAAATATCGATCATGTTTGTCCCCCCCACTCATTTTGGGCTGGCGCCGCCCCTGAGCGCAGGTAACTGTAAATTGAGCTGCTTTTCAATAAATGTAAGCCAGATTTCTGAAAGTTAATCTTCTGTTACAATACTGATAAAATGACAGCACTAAAATAAGTGGAAATGGCTAATTTTGAACTGCAATATCTTGAAAACGGGAAGGCATAGAACCTTCAAATTTGGTGAGAATGCATTTTAGACATATCCCAACATTTTGGTCAAGAGTGAAAAACTTGACTTGAATGCCCTTTTTAAGGCATCGCTTTTACGACAACCACAATGAATGATCGAAATGTCTGGGGTTCAACTTGCATCCACATTCCGTTGTTTTCTCCGTAAATAAAACGCTTAACGAAATTTAAGGAAAAAATTGAAACTTTGGCAACTCGTAAGCGAGGACAGATTCGTCCAACATGTAGCGTCACCATTGCTTCAACGCTGTTTTGGACACCACCTTAATACACCCCACAGCAGATAGTCGACTACTTAAAACACGACAAGATCATGCAACAAATCCTCTGCTTCGTACAATACTTCACACAATTACACCTGTTAAATACTGAAACCAAAACTTCAACTTACTTCTCAGAACTTCAAAAAGTCGATGAGTTTTAAAGGCAATTTTTGTTTTTTTTCGTTTTGTACCGAGGCCACTCCATGAAAATTTCAGGGCCAAACTTTTCTTCAAAAAAATTTTCAAAAAAGTGCGAATAGTTGCTCTTAAAGATGCTTGCACTTCCACCCTCTTTGCAAGGTCACGAATACTCTAAAAATATATCATGTGTTTAACACTAATAGCAGGGCTGTATTATCGAAACCGACTCGTCCAAGACCGCAACATTTTTCTGAAACCAGCATTTTTTAAGATCTTGGTTTAGAGACCGAGATCGGAAAAAGGTAATATCATTCGCGTCCAGATGACAGCTTGCTTTGGTCAAGATGATTATGTCATCAAAAGATTTTACGACGTCATTTTGCCAAGTTTTTCATTGAAATTATGTTTAGAGTGCCTTCAAAAGAAAAGAGGTCAAGAAATGCTCCTCGCGATCCTTTTTTGTGATGAATTTTTTCAAAAAAAAAGCTTTTTTGTGCAAGCCAAATTGACTTTGAATCAAATTTATTCATACTTAATTTCAGCATATTTTGCTTTAGGACAGGGGTGCCCGACTTTTTGATGAACGGGCCGCAGTGACTTGACTTTTGGAGAAACGGGCCGCTGTGAAAACGACTTCTAGTGAGATTTGATGAAATTAGCCAGATATTTAACTAAAGCCCCCCCAAAAAGTCGTTACTGTATTTTGATGTCTTTTTTGCCAGAATTTTAGATGATGACCAAACGGAATAGGAAAAAATTGGTTTGGTTTCTTGCAAAAAATTTCTCTGCTAGTTCATTTCGAAGCAACTCGCGGGCAGCAAAACATACATACGCGGGCCGCATGCGGCCCACAAAACGGGGTTTGGGCAGCCCTGCTTTAGGACATCTACTGTAGATGTTTTCATTTTGTTTTTGATTTTTGCCAACATAGCTTGTCAATTTGCTCAAGCAACAGACTATGTTATCTCGCACCTCAAGATCTTAAAATTAAAAATTTGTGTAATAGGTAGAACTGTTTTAGTTATCAAGCCTATCGGTCCCCAAACCAAGATTTTCAGGTCTCGGTCTTGTTTTTCACACCCAATCGTTGCTCTGGTTTCGAAACTTGAGCCATTTAGATCACGGCTTTAAATCTAAAATTGCTCTTAATTATCTCATCAAATTACAATTCACTTTAAAAAAAAGCTGAAAGATTGCACACTCAGCTTTATAAATTCGTAAAATTTGATAAGATCCCACAGCTTCAGATTAGCAAAGAAATGATTCCACTCTGGATTAACGTTTTAGCATAGTTTGATAGACCAATCTCGAGACCAAAGTTTTGGAGTATCAATATCGGCAAATGCCGGTCTCACAAAACTTTTGAGTTCTTGGTCTATTTTCCCTATTTTCATTCTTACAAATTTTAAAATTAAAATAAACCATGCAGCCCTATTTTTATCACTTACAAATTTTACAGTAAAAAAAAATCAGAAAGGTAAAGGCCGTTAAAATTTTCAATCACAATTATTATTGGAGTTAACTATACGTTACGTAACAAGACAATAAAATATATTAAAGGTACGCTCGCTAGATTAATGCTCTAAACGCCACTTAATTGTTGCTGAGAATGAACTTTCGAAGGGATTTATAATGCTAATGAAAGATTCTGACAATTGCTTCTCTTATTACAGTGTTATAAGAAGAACGTACGAGTAACGTATGAACGCAAAAATTTCTAGCGTGTGACCCTACGCGTAACGTATCCTTAGCGCTAATTGAGCGCATGAGTGGCGTGCAGACGTATAAACTGCGTTTGATAAACAAGACATGCAAAGCGTATGAATAACGTACAAAAAACGCGCGAAAAACTACATGAATGGCGCGAAAAACATTGGTTAAAGCTCATATTTTTCTTCAGTTAATGCCAACATTCTAAGGCGAAAGGCGATATGTACAGATGATGTTCTTAATTCACTTGTTTTGACTGATGAACTTCGTGCTCCTGCAGAGGAAATTCCATCGAGTTCATCATTCATCATCTCTTACAACAAAAAAAGTGCTAAAAATAAGGACTGTAGTTTAAGCGTTGAAGAGAAAGATTAGATGCTGAACGCAACCCACTATCAGTGCCAGACATTGGTAAAACTGCAAAATTTTTGAAAAAATTGGCATAGAAGCTTGTCAGAGATTGAATATGAAGTTCCGAAAAATTTTTTTGTTATTGCTTCCAAAATGGTAGGTAAAAAATGGTACTACCCAGTAGGAAGTCTGTAAGGACGCTTCGGCTCTTATTCATTTGGCTGTAGCAAATTTTCTAGTAAATTCCGCTTATGGAATGCGTTTTGATGCTATAAAGACAAAAGAATGATAAAGTACGACGGTTATGCCGCTCTCACACTTTGGCGAATTTGACGGCGACTCCACTGCGAATCAATTCGCAGTACAGTCTCCGCGCATTCGCAACGCATTCGCAGCGCAGTCTCCGTAGAGTCTCCGTGGAGTCTCCGTAGAGTCGCAGAGCATGGCGAATGCGTTGCGAATTGATTTCTGCTAATGTAGAACAAACAGAAATTATTCTTTTGCATGATAAAAAAGCAGGTAAAATTAAACAAATAAAGTTTGTTTAAACAATTTAGAACATTAATTAAGCTTATTACTTCTGATGAAGATATAAATTTCAATGAGAGCTTTAATTTAGCAGCGAACAAAAAGCACGAACGTTGTCCGAAAAATCAAAATCGGAAAGAAAAATGATTGAAAGCGGTTAGTCTTCGCGACATAGCTATGATGTATTATGGCATACCTGAGCGGTAAGGCCGTAGTTTTTCAATGGTACCGTTGGTTCATTACCACGGATGCTTTGCCATTTAAAGGCGCTACTGGTTCTTGATACAAATGCAAAAAATTTATTTAAACCAATGTGAAAAATGTTTTAAAATGGCATTGTAATTTATGAGTAAATTTCAAGATCTACGCTCGTGAAAATCAAATTTAACCTTTCAAAATGTTTTAAGAGCAAAATTTTGAACTAAAAATGAGCCAATCAAATTATTCCTCTTTATTCTGCGTTTATTGTCGTAACTTAATTTCAAAATCACAAAAGCAATAAAGTGGTAAATAACCTTCGAATTACGGTAGCTTTATTATTGTGTATTATTATCATTTTTATTTTTGTTCAAGTCTTTATTATTTCGTATTATTTCTGTGATTGACGAGGATATATGCTCAGCAAATGGGCACAGTTTTCGTTAAACAGATTGAACTCAAAGTCAATTTTACTAAAATAGGCAATTTTAATATCGTTTGACACTGCTGCTGTTGCTTTAATGTACATTTTGTTGAAGCATGAAACCAAAACATATCCAACTTTAGAGCATAAAACTGGACTTCAGAAATAGTTTTGCCGAGAATAAAATAGCCGAAGCTGTCGTAAAACGTTTTATTTGAGAGGCGTTTCTACTCAGTCATTAACTATCAATTTGCAAATTACACGCAAAGGCATTAGATTTCCTGCAAAGTGCAAGTTTAACACAAAAGCAAAATAAATCAGAAATGGTAATTGTTGTTCTGCGGTATAAGGCATTATTGCTTTCAAAAACAAGCACAAACCAAGGGAGTAAGCTAATAATTTTATAACTATATTGCAACACTACTCTTCAACAGGGCCTCCGAGAGAGGGGGCAGGGGGGACAATGACCCCAAGGTCCATGGACTTTAGGGGGCCCATCAAGATCACACTGAAAAGTGAACAACGATTGCTGCTGTGCAATCAACGTGCAGATATTATCATAACATTGGAGCAACGCTCTAACTCAAACAGGGTTTTCTGCAAACAAATAAGTCTTCTTTTGCGGGGAGAAGACTAGAAAAGAATGGGCCCCTGATGACCAGCTAAACATGCCCCCCGCTGACTCCGCGGGTTTTGCATATGGGTCCCAGGACTCCCCGCTGACTCCGCGGGTTTTGCATATAGGCCCCCGCTCACAAGCTCAGGACCGACAGGCCCCCACTGCCTCCGCGGTTGTGCATAATTATTGTGGGAGTGTCTAACGTCATTGCTAAAAGGGCATTTTAAGGTCTAACATTGGCCTTTAACAGTATCAAGTAGGCTAGCTATGGATGGACCGCTAAGAATAAACTCCTGCTGACTCCGCGGGTTTTGCATTTGGGCCCCAGCTGACTAGCTCAGGACGGGCCTCGCTGACTGCCTGATTCCGCGATTGTGGATGATTAATTATTGCGGTAGTGTTTAATGTAACTGCTAAAAACCGAATGTCAAGGTCTCACACTAGGGACTTTAACAGTACCGGTATCTACGGCCTTTATCAGTACCGGTTATGTGTTACACATGACCTGTCGAAGTCAAGCACCATTAATTTTAACTATTAATTTTTAATACATTAATTGATGCTCTAGTTTATTTTAATGCATCTGGAACATATGTCTTGTTTAGAAACGCTTGTAAAACAAACTAAACTCCACCCCAAACCAGAACCGATTGGCAACTCTTTACCATGTGATTAATTTACAAGGTTTAATACCATAAACGCCAACAATGTTTTCGCAATTCAAATTCGTTTACAATGTGATCTAAACGCTAATTTACTGGTCATTATAGCTGGGTAGTCTTTCGGTTTGTTGTTTGTTTGTTTTTCCCACGAGAAAGCGACATTATAGCGTTATATTAAACGAATCCGCACCTACTTAGGAGTTTTCAGTGTTCTGTTGATTTTTTGAGAGTTGATATCGCAATTCTATTGCTGTTCGCCAGTTTACAGCAAGCAACAATAAGTGTCGTAAAGAGTCCCATCCGACGATGGTGTGAGCTGTGGCTAAACCACAACTTTCAAATTAATCGTATGGTCGTCATAAAAACGACTCTTTTTTAATCACTCTGCCACGATGCCGATAGATTTTCTAACAATTAAAGAATTTTTGCAGCTTTAATCACACTTATGATTGGTTTAAAACTGTTCAAAATTGCATATTTTGGCTTATAATTCATAGAAATTTTTCACCGGCGGGAGCTTCGCCCCTCACCCCTTGCTGCAATTGTCGCTATTCAGTGTGAAGTCGTCTTATTGAAAAGCCTTATAATGCTTGCGCCGCTTGGTAATTAAATGAAAAATCAGGACCCGTGGCTTGTAACGTTGAATTGAAATGTAAAGGGTCCCAATCTTTAAACTGTCGCGTGGCTCACGTTTGGCTCTCGGCGCCCCTGCTCTTCAACACCAATGCATTTATCATACTACTCGGGTATTATAGCAGCTGTAGGCAAGCTTAATATTTTAATTGAACCCGAAAATTTTCGGCGTTATACTGAGCGCCATTAAAAACTAAAATCATGGCAAATGAAAGCGACAAATTTTTTAACCGGCCAGTTGGTGGAGCAATAATGCATTCGTCTCTGGAGCGGGAGGCCTGAAGTTCAAATCTCGGGCCGGTCAAATTGGACGCAGTGTTGCCAATGGCTCGCCGCCGCTGCGGCATTTTTTCGAACGCAGCTGTTTTGCCCGGGCGCAAAGACGCGGAGATGGGCCCGCAAACTCGTTGCACGCTTTGGCGTAATAAAGCGAGTATAATGAAAGATTTGATTTGACAACATTTTTCGAACATACAATTTGGATTTCCAGCTGCATCCGGCAAAACTGGCATTTTACGTCTCAGGCAATTCCTATAGTAATAAGTTAAATTAAATTAGAAGTTCAATTAAGTATAATCAAAATATAAAGCTAGTCTAGCTTTTAGTAGCCTTGTAATAAGGTAACGGAGTGGTGTTTTTGAGTTGTGTTGCAATATGATTACTGAAAGTAACCTCTCTACTGAAACTATAAATTTTATAATTGCACTGTTACGAATCCTTTCAAACGGCACCCATTCATTCAACCGCAAATTATCCACATCCTGATGCCGTCAGCTACAACTTACGTTTTTAATAGTCGGTGACAAAGCGAAAGTCACGCCAGCACCACAAAAACCCAAGCAGTCACCCATCAATTAAAGTGGATCCCAGCAATCAGTTATCTAGCGTATCACCAGCACTATATTGTCTATCTACTGACTGTACTGCCAGAATCAAACTGTGGACCCCAATTTCAGACACACTATCTGACCCAAACATAGCCCCATATTAACGTAGTCAGAGTAGCTAACATTTTTGCGTTGTCAATCGCACTGTACCTGAACTTTTAAAAAAAAATTTGAAAGCAAATTCCAAAATTACTAGAATTCCTTAGTTTCAAAATCATAGAAAATTTTGACTCCGACTATTAAAAACCCAAGTTTTTGTGCTATCCGATTCCGTATTAACATTTTGTTAGAAAGTTTTCCGATTTTATTTATTTTGATCTGCTTCATATATTATTTTAATAGTTTCATTAGCTTCAGGCAAGAATAATTTACTTTTAGACCAGAGGTGACGAACATGCGGCCCGCGGGCCGCATGCGGCCCGCCAAAGAATTGCGTGCGGCCCGCGCATCATTCAGGCGAGATCAGCAGTCTTGAACTTTTTATGATCCGCTTCTAATGTTTACGATGCGATATCAAAAGCCGATTGAATTACGCACATATCACATAGGAATCATACAAACATAGTAGGACTACAAACCTTTTATCACATTCAGGATTCTGCTATTCATTCATTGTTTTGTAATAATGATAATTTATTTTAAGTGCACTGCCCTGTTGCTGCTTCAGTACAAACAATAGTTCCTATTTTAAGTGTGAGGTTTGCTTGCCTTAAGCTGCATTCAGAGTACTTGCGGAAGCGTTGCGTTTCTTTGAAATGTAAATTTGTTTTATTATATTACTGCGGTTAACCACATAGGCAAGGATAGATGGGTTAGTTAGCCTATTAGGTAGCCGCTGTTGTGCTACAAACTTTAGAACTATCATACAGGTTTTCTAAGTTGTTGTTAGCTATTCGATTTTTTTTAACCAATTTTAGCCATTTATTGCAATGTTTTCAGCCAAGAAAAGAAAGATTGTAGATGAAAGAAGGGTATTTCAAAAAGATTGAACAGAAAAGTTTTTTTTTATCGAGGAGAGAGGAAAACCGTTTTGCTTAAAGTGCAAAAAGATGATAGCAGTTATGAAAAAAGAAAATTTAAAACGTCATTACGAGACCAACCATCCTGAGCTTCAAAACTTGGACGCGGAGCTTAGAAAAGTGAAGATAGAAGATTTTAAGAAAAATTTGTATGCCCAACAAAGTGTCATGACTTCCTTTTGCTGTACAAATGACGATGTGCTCACTGCGAGCTGCGAAGTATCGGAAATGATCGCTAAAAAGCTTAAACCGTATGACGATGGGGCATGGGCCAAGGAACTACTTGTAAAAGCAGCTGAAAAGTTGGCTCCAAAGTCAGTTCATTTGTACCAGAAGTTGAGTTTATCTCGGCCCACTGTTTGTGAACGCATAAAAGAAATGGGTCAAGATATTAAAGATAATCTCAAAAAAAGAGCCGAGAAATTCGTGAACTTCTCCGTCTGTCTCAATGAAACAACGGATATCAAGAATACCGTGCAGCTGGCAATATTTTTTCGAGGGGTTACATCAAATTTTGAAATTGATGAAAACTTGCTGTCTCTAGAACCGATGCACGGAACTACTCGCGGAGAGGACGTGCTTCAAAAGCTCCCTCAAGCCCTAGACAAGTTCAATTTGCCATTTGATAAGCTGTGTGGTGTTGTCACTGATGGCGCACCAGCTATGGTCGGGAAACATAAAGGGGTGGTATCATTGTTGACGAAGGAAATGGATGCAAGAGGAATTGGGCCTGATAATTTGGTATCTTTTCATTGTATTGTTCATCAACAAAGCCTTTGTGCAAAATCTGTGAAGTTTAATCATGTGGTATCGGTGGTTACAGACTGTATTAACTTTATTAAAAAAAGAGACCTAAACAACCGCATATTTAAGCAAGTTCTCAAAGACTTTGACGCTGATTATGATGATCTTCTTTATTTCTGTGCTGTTCGTTGGACGAGTTGTGGGAATATGCTTGAGCGTTTTCATTCGCTTCTGCCAGCAATTATTGAATTTAGAAATTTGAAAAAATGTCCTTTGACTGAGCTGGAGGATGAAAAGTAGTTGTGCGACTTAGGATTTATGGTAGATATGACAAAGCATTTAAACGTCTTGAACGTGCAACTTCAAGGACCAGATCAACTACTCCACTCGATGTTTTCCAAGATTAAATCTTTCACGTCAATGCTGAGTCTCTGGGAAAATCAGTTGAAAGATAACGATTGCACGCATTTTCCTACGTTAAAACAATACAATCCAACATCTTGTGCTCAATATGCTTTGGAATGTTCCAGTCTCTTGGAAACTTTTACTACTAGATTTCATGATATCAAAAGCAAGCAGCTAGAGCTTGATATCTTTTCTATTCCCTTCAATGTTACAGCTGCTTCTGCACCCACTGCGTTTCAACTCGAACTCATAAAACTACAAAGTGATGACACGCTGAAAGCAATGTATCTGAACAAACCGTTGCTTGAGTTTTATCGTGTTTATGTATCAAAGGAAGAGTTTCCAAACTTGAGAGCAAGCGCTCTCAAATGGTCATCTGTTTTTGGAAGTACATATTTATGTGAACAATTTTTTTCCAAAATGAACATCGCAAAAAGTCGTAAAAGCTCAAGGGTAACAGACGAAAATCTTGGTATGCAGTTGAGAGTTGCCACCTCTTCAGTTCGTCCTAATATTAAGCGCTTAGTAAAGCAAAAAAATTTCCAAATTTCTCACTGAGCAAAAACATTCAATAAAACTGTTTATCACTATTCATTATTTCATGCTTCAATATCGCATTAACTTCAGCTGTATGGTTCGATGGGTTTTAATATGTTCGTTTTATCCATTGTATTCCATTATTGAACATGTGATGATATTTGTACTTTCTTTTTATGAACATTTCTTTTTTCGTTTTTAACAGGTTTCGTAGTATGATTAGAAAGTTGTGCGGCCCGCTTACTCCACGTAATTTACAAAGTGGCCCGTGGTAGCAAATAGGTTCGTCACCCCTGTTTTAGACCCTACTTTTGCCTAATAGCTGACATTCAAGGAATCATTTATTTTACCATTACCTTTCCACCACCCATTATTTTGCAAAACAAAATTTATTGCAAAACAATCAACTATACGTCATTTCCGTTATGCCTGATATGATTCGCAGCGCAGTCTCCGTGCATTCGCCAGAGTCGTACTGCAGTCTCCGTGGGTTCGCAGCGCAGTCTCCGTCAGTTTGATGGTGAATGCACTGCGAACCCACGGAGACTGCAGTACGACTCCACGGCGACTGCGCTGCGAATTGAAAAAATTTTGAACTGGTTGAAAAAATTTTTATCGATGGCGACTCCACTGCGAATGCGCTGAGACTCACCGCGAATGCCCTGCGAATGCGTTGCGAATGCGCTGCGAATGCGCGGAGACTCTGAAAACTGAAAAATGTTCAATTCGCAGTGGAGTCGCAGTCAAATTCGCCAAAGTGTGAGAGCAGCATAATGCTGCTATTATTTTATTGATTTTCGTCTTTGCTATCCTTCTGAAGGGGTTGGCCTGGCTGAAAAAAGATACAGAAAGATTTTTGCAGTTGGAATTACGGAAATTACGTAAGGTTTCAGGAAAAGATATTCTTTAAAAATTAGTAAAGCTTCTTCAATATGCGCAGATTTTTTTCTCTATTATCTAATTATATTCGGTTTTTGAGCAGAAATTATACGAAATAAATTAACATTACTTGCTTCATTATTACAAAGCATCGGATAGATACCAAGTTTTGATAAAATAGTACTACACCTGCATTTCAACATAACCACAAACTAGAATTGAAAAAAAAATGCGGTCTTTTTACGGTATTTTAGGTAATTTGACTGATGTGGGATTTTGAACCAATGTATCCAGCACTTAGAACATTAACGCTGCTATTAACTCGTAGGCAATCAATGACTTCAATAACATAAACTAATCGATTCTATCATTCAAACAAATCGATAGTTAGCATTTTAGTCGTATATGCGAATTGTTAACGTGAGTGCCCGCGCGTCCTTTCAAGGACGTAACAAATTTCAAACGTGAATACGGCCAAAAAATAAATCAAAAGAGTAGGTTATGATTGGGGTGCTTAGTTGCATCTCTAAATCAATTTTTCAAAACAATAAATGAAAACAGTTTTAGATACTTGCATTTGTAAGTGTTAATCCTTACATGAATCGCAGATTTAAAATTTCAGAATTAGGAGAATTAACTTCATTACCACTACGTAACCATTGCAGGTAAATATAACCTTTCTGAAGCAAGAGTTACGCTTTTGAGACTATCCATTTTTCTGCGTCTCTGACTGCTAATGTACGCTAAGGCAATACATGGGTTAATATGCGACAATCCAATACGGAGAAATTTCGCTGTTTGAGCAAAGCAACCTCTATTTCTATGGTCAATTCGATGTAGTAGCACCGATACGTATGTTTAGCGTACCTCTAGGCAGTCTTGCATATTCAACATATGCTGAACTGTAAACTTATTTGCGGCGTATATTTCATACGTCGGCTTACGCTGAAAAGCAAGCTTACCTCTTTTTACACTTTTTGCATTTGCGCAACATATTCCTGCGATTGCGTATTTGCAACATTTCCCTAGCGTACATCATCATATGAAAAATTTTTCGCATACGCTCAATTATACGGTGTAGTGCAGAGCTGGGCGTATAAAAAACACATCGTAGAGCGCAAGCGCAAATTCCGTAGCCAAAATTCTGAACGATTTAAAGCGAAAACACAAATTCCGCAACCAAAAATGGCAGTACGGTACGGTATACGTAAGAACGATGCGGTACGCCTCAATTTTTGCTGAAAAGTACGGTACGCTTATACGGTACGCGCTTGTTGTGAAGGTACAATACGTTAGTACGCTGTTTGAATGAGCGTACTAAACGTACCGCACCATGCAAGTACATTATGTAAAAAAGTTTGCAACTTGCTGACGACGGTACGTACCGTACTTTTGTTAGTATGATGCATTGTTACGTGTCTGTGAGTTTTTTTGACCCTAGTGCTGATTTCTGATATTTTGTTCTCCTTCTCTTTCTTCCCCAAAAACTAAAACAATAAGCGTCACATGAGTTGCAAAGCTCCAAACTTGGCAAAACTGATATTTATGAGTTCTGTTTTAGAACAGAAATATACAGTCAAACCTTTTTTTAAGCGCGGTAAACTTCGAAAAAACTATCGCATTTTTTTACCTACGTACCGTACCATTCACGTACGGTGCGTTTAGAGCTTTGATTGACCTACGTACTGTACCTTTTAAGTACGTTACGTTTAGAGCGTACCATCCAATGAAAAGTACGTAGGTACGGTACGCAAGCAAATTGTTTTGGGTACGTTACGTTAGTACGGTACGGTAGATTTTTGAATACGCTATGCTCAAATTTTGAATGTACCATACCGTACTGCCATCCTTGAGCGCAACTACAAATGGATTGCTTCAGAAGCGTACACAAATTCGTTTCTCAAAAAAGTTTTTGAATATATTTTTGCATAATTGAAGTTTAAAAATCGTGCTGCAGACGATGGTATTAAGTACTAAAATACAAAAGTACAAACATGGTACCATTTTCAGTAAAGCTACACTGAAGTTAACCTACTGCAATGCGTTTAGTTTTTATAACTAAAGGCACATACGTCACGTGATCATGCTTTAAACCTGTAAAATCAAATTTTTTTTATTTTTTGACAGGGACATGCAGATCAACATTTAAAAATTGCTTTGTGGTTGCGTATCTTGGGCAAAAAAATGGGCAATTAAAGGGCAACAAATCTTAGATTTACCGATTCGCAAAAGCAAAATTGCGCAAGCGCAACAAATTATCATAATTCCGCAACGCAAATTGCGCATTTATGCAACTTGCGCTATTTGCGCAACTTACAAATTATTTTGCGAAACGCCCACCTCTGGTGTAGTGTAACACCGCTGTGCCCATAATTATGTACGTTATTTTGTTGCTACCGTACAAATAATATGACGTTACTTACCGTAATCGAATCCAAGCTTTTTTGCAGCTCTTCCTCGGTCGCTGCGCTGCAAAGAGGAGCATGTAATTGATTGTCATGTCTTATATCTTGAGCAAGACTGGTCATCCGCGAATCTAATCGATCAAGTTTTGCGTTCAACTTCTCGCTTAACTTATCGATGTAGGTCTTAAACATTCCAACCGTTAACGGCACTCTGTAGCAACAATCAAACAATATATTGTCATGGATATATACAATGCAATATTGTTAGTATCAGTAGCCCAATATTTATTTCTATTTATTGACGTAGATATGTCTTACTAAACTATAACAAGATTACAAACAACCAAAAGCTTTAATACCTTTTTATCATACAGTAATGCCAATATGTTATATTCGAATGTCTGTTGGTTATCATCTATAGTTTCGACGAAATTTTTGTTTGAGAGACTCTAGTTGCGGCTTCGCGGCAAAGAGGGTGCTAAATTTTAATAGGAGACATGGTCTCTTATAATTACAGTCAACCCCCGTTAATCGGACTCGATTTGTTCCAGTGAATAATCTCAGATTAGAGAGGTTATCAAATTAATGAGTTAGCCTAGTTTGTAGTTGGTAATATTGGTATGTCAATTACGCAACGCCGACCTTGTTAGCGCATGGCATGTTACCTGCATGGCCCTTGTTAGCGCTGGTAACTATTATTAATAACGCAACTGCAAAATATGTCACAAAACCATTTTGTTTTCCAATGTGTTAAAAAAGCTATGCAATAATTGTCATTATTTCCTAGTGTTTTGTAATGCACTTTTGGGGAAACGTTGCGGTCTAATTGTTATGTCAGATTAACAGGGAATTTTTTAATGCATTTTGAACTTTTGTTTCTAGATTTTTGCTGTCATAGTTGGATAGCGAGGTTTTCCGATTATAGAGGTAAAACAGAGTAGATTACTACGCAGCAATTCCGTTCCTTGACAATTTGTGTTTGATGGCGAAGGTGTTTAACTAAAGGGGGTCCGATTAACGAAAGTTGACTGTATTTCCGGCCTTCACAGAGTGGGCTCATAAAAAAGTCGATTGATGCGTTAAAATGCTATTATATCAAGCAGCACTATTACCGGAATATGTATATGAAAATCTTTCGAAAAAAGATACAACCAAGGTGTTAGAACTTTTCCCGTGCGCGATTTTGCAACTTTCAGAAGAAATCGCAAATTTACAGATACAGTCCAATGAAACATCACAAAGAAAATTAGTTAAAATCTAAAAAACGTTTATTTATTTTTTTTAGATTGTTAGGCCTTTTTATTCACGAAACAATGCATTTCAAAACCAGCTTGGCCCTGGAAGTCTCATTCATGCTTTTTTTTTTGGTGGCAGCACTCATGCTTTCGTGCAAAGATAATAATGCAAATCTTGATGTGAAGAAGCGTATCGGCTGCACAAAGCAGTAGATTACATCAAGTTTTGTCTTAGTTTTGCTCAAAGAATATGGATTTTAAAATAACGCATTCATGCCATCAAAACATGCAAAAGTTTAAGGCTGGTTCTGAAGTGCATTGTCTTATGACCCAAAAGCCTTTACGGTTAAAATTAAACAAAACGTTTTTTTTTCATGTCTTTACTGTACTAATTTTTGAAAAAAATAATATCATTTCAATTGGCTGCACCTTCAATGCAGCGAAATGGCGTTCATTTAAAATACTTGAGTCACTTTTTATTGATGAGCAGAAATTTTACTTGACGCTGAAACTGAGAAAATATCTGTTCTTAGTATAGCTGCGGACTTGATAGACAACGGTATAAGAGAACATTGAACTGTTAACCATAATCAGTCACACGCATTTTTGGTACAAAAATTTAGTTCAAATTGCATATCCACATTAAGCCGTCTCAAGAAAATCAGTTATTACACGCAGATTAGATATTTTAAGTTATACAAGCTTAGTATCAAACCGTGACTGTTCGGCTCGGGACTATAATACCGCCGATAAGCCCCGACACTATTAGGCGCCAAGACTTTTATGCGCCAAAGCAAACAATTTTTTCAAAAAATTTTGTGTTCTAAGCTAGTCGTATGTTATTTGCTGCGCACGCGAACGAGTTGCTTGTGTAATCTTGGCGCAGGCAATAAGCCGCGTGACGTTTTATGGTTATTTTAAGCCTACAGTAGCTGTACCAAACAATACAGTGCAAAGCTTTTCAGGAGCTAAGGATTCGTCTCGCAGCTGATTCTCATTTATGATCGTTATACCGTGTTGTAAATTTAGTAAAAACAATGTTTAAACAAAGGGATACTTTTAAGTTTCATCGTTATACCTTGGTAGAAGTAATTTGTACCAAAAACAATGTTAAATTCTTGCATTCAACTTCTTCAAAATTGCATAAACAACTTTTTAAGTTGTATAGGATTTCATACTGCTTTAAATTATTGTTTCATTTTTGAATTCTGTTTGTACTGTGAGTTGAATTAAACTTAAAAATTGTAATGATTAAACTTAAAAATATCCATTTAAACATTGTTTTTACTATATTGAAGACAAGGTTTAACGACCATAAATAGGAATCTGCAGGGAGATGAATCCTTTCGTCGTAAAAACTTTGTCAGTATTGTTTGGTTCAGGTAGGCTTAGAATAACCATGAAATGTCATGCGCCTTGCTCCGTGTGCAAAGATTACACAAGCAACTCCTTCGCGTGCGCAACAGATTGCTTACGTCTGGCTTACTGTAAAAATATAAAATTCTGCGAGCATGGAGCGGAAAATACAATAAAGGAAATTAAATTAAAAAAATGTATTTGAAAAAAAAAGCTTGAATTACAAGAACTTTCTTTCATTAATGCATAGGCTGCAATATGCAAACATTACTCACTGCATTGAAGATGAAGCAGAAGAGCAGTGAGCTAGCTCAAAGGCATGGGCATTTGATGCCGGGTTCTGTAGATCTTCTTGTGAAACAGTGATTCGTCTTGATGTGGTCAGATCCGGAAGATTTTCTTCAGCAGTCAAATTGACCAAGGGAGCATTTCTTTCAGAATTCGAAGTGTCCCATGGAGCATTTCCTTCAGCATTCGAAGTTTCCCATGGAGCATTTCTTTCAGCATTCGAAGTATCCAATGGAGCATTTTCTTCAGCAGCCGAAGCGCTCGATAGAGCATTAAAACCAGCACTATATGCTCTCGATTCACATAGATCGTAATTATCTACAAAATAATAGCTTTTTAGAAAACACAACACCACACAGTATCTAATTATAGGTAAAGGTGCATCATAACAGGATGCCTCTTTTGAATTTAGCAAAGGTAGCATTTAAAAACATGATTTTGCATCCATGCTGTTTTCCTTTCATTTCGCGTTTTTAAAGAATACCCCAAATTGTACCACAAACACAGTACAAAGCTTAAAATTGATTTAAGTTTTAAAATTAACCAAATAAAATCAATACAGCGAAATTATCTAAAAACCATGACAAGGCTTGTTTTGCCAAAATGACTCATCAGATGGCACTATGACTATAATACGAATTCAAAAAGAATCTTACGCTCAGTGCAAGCATCCGAATCCTAGGCCTATCGCTCCACAGTCAAATTACTTTTACATCAGACAATGTATAGAATGTCGAATTTCTTGCTTTTAACACAATTTAAGAAAACTTTCAGCACAATATTGTTGATTAATTATGCTTGCTAATTCACTGTAAGTTTTGATGTTTGCTGTTTAGTGAAAATAAAGCAAAATAGCATCATAAGGTTTACGCAAATGTTGAAAATCGTTCAAATCTTGGTTTCAGGATAAAATAACGCGTCAATGAAAAGCTTTCAAAAACTAAAAGTTTTTGGAAATATATATTTGTAAAAGATTAATAATAAGTTTAAAAACCGTATCAGCCTGGCCCCCTAGATCTAAAAACCCAGCAAAATTTCTCCGAAAAGGCATCCTCAGTGCTAAAAAATAAAATTGTAAAAACAGTGCGTTGCAATCAACTAAAAATATTCTTTTCAATTTCCAAAGTCGTCTTTGTTTTACTGGCGTTATATTTTTTCTTTCTTCTACATTTGTTTTAATTGGTTACCGCGCACTGTTTTTGCGATTTTACTGTTTAGCTCTGAGGATGTCTTTTAAGTGAAGTATAATTGCTGCGCTTTTAGATCTAGTGTGCCAGGCTGATACAGTTTTCAAACTTATAACTTATTTTACATATCCTCATCGCCTGGTTTTATCGAAGTTCTAAGAGATTGATTCGTTTTTTACTCTTAAAATTTAAAAGCGATTTAAAATACACAATTTGGCTCTTGATATATTACAGATTATGATGCCAAATCTGCATATTTCATTGGGCTACAACTATCATAACCGACAAAAAAATAATCTAATTAAATCTTAGTTATACTCATTGTTTAATTGCGTGTTTTGCGATTTAGTAGGATTTATTATTTCGGCCATCGCCAAAGCGTATAATGCAATGGGCTGAAGCAGCAATAGCAAGTCGCTGACAATTTGTGTAAAATTAACCGAGCTAACAATCGAACCAAGTTCCTGGACCAGACGTGTCACTACTCTCAGAATCAGGGCGATATATGCTGAATTGAATAATCATGACTGAAATTGTAAAGAACAATACGCTGCAGAATATAATTATGAAACTTACTGGCCTCGCACAAAATGGTGCAGCTGTATTTTCTCCAATTCTTTTTCGGCACAATTTTGGAACGAACTAATTCTTCTATATCACCACTAGGTGGCCACATGCAGCAATCTTCCCCAAGCATCCATCTTTGCCACACAATGGAATTGGTTCCCTGACTCCACTTAACGCATACAAACTCTTTCATTGTATAATCTATAAGTCTTTTGCAATAAACTAACATAAAGAAACTAAAAATTCGATAATGAGAATATACGAACTATTTAAAGCGATTTGCTATGCTATTATGTTTGTAGTTGAACATCAATTGTATTCGCTATAGTTGATTAGTTGTTAAATTCCTGTAGCTACTTTCTTTAGTTGGTCGAGCTGTAACTCGTTCGTCTCTCGAGCAGGAGGTCTGAGGTTCAAATCAAGTTTCTAATCAGATGGCAATAAAACTCACAAGAAGTATCGCAATCTATTTCGTCAAAATTTTTTTATACAAAAGACGATTGAGAGGGGGTGGGTTAATGCCATGAAATTTTTTAGAAGTGAATGGTAATTAATCAATACTAAATAGCCCCCCATCTAATTCCTGAGCTGATGTACAGTATATATGTTTTTCAGCAATTTTCAAGAAGCGATGAAATTTGGTTGCGTATGTTTGGCGATTTTTCAAAATTTTGCTGATTTGAGACTTTTATTTTTCACAAATTAACTCACCCCTTAAATAGATGTTTTGAAAGATGCTTTAAATCATTTTTGAGTCCTTTTCGTTTCAAAACACAATCTCAGAAGGGCCAAAAAAGTCGTGTTTTTTTAGTCTGCATTTTGGTCGACCGAACAATGGGGGCTATTGTGCCCCATAGGCTTAGATCTACACTACTGGCGACTCGACTGATAATTTGCCACTGCAAACGTAATGATACAATAAAATAATAGTTTAAGGTCTATCATAAATCATGTTGTTTAAAATTCTGTTCAAAACAAAGTATAGGCTTTTGAATTCGTGAAATGCGATAAGCAACGTGTACTTTTCTGCCACGAGTAAACCGCACTAATTTTCTTAAAAAGCTGCTTTCATAAAGGCGCAATACTGTTGCTCTGTGTTTCAACATAATTATATTATAAAAACTTTTGTATAAAGCTTTTAGTTCGAATGCTGTGAAACCCGAAATTATTTTTGTCAAATCTTTCGTTTGAGTTATTTTTGGTTGTAGTGTAATTAATTAACTATCGCACTTGTCTAATTTGCAAGATGCAAAAGCGAAATCGCCACCAATTACTTATTTCTTATGTCGTGAATCTTCTTAAATACATACTCATTTCTTATTATTACGTTAACAGTAGCAATTGCATTTGTAAGCCAAAAAAAAAAAGCAACACATTTGTAAGCAATAGGCTACCAAACGAGGTTTGGTATTGACCAAAATAGTTACATTCTCAAAATTCAATTTACTGAGCTACAGATTTTTTTTTTTCTGCACAACTGTTTTGCTTGCTACAGTACGGTAGTAGCCTATGCTTTGGACTTGCAGGTACCTACAGTACCATTATCAATCAAAATTTCTTAGCCTGCACAATCTTGTAATTTTACAACAAGAATGAAAAACAACATTACAATCTGAAAATGCAGGCAGAAATTGTTACCTGCAATTAACAGCAAATGATAAGTCATGGGTTTATTTGATAGCCTATTCTATGACATACCGGTATGGTAATTTAAGATTCTGTGGTGTGTACCACACCACCAGTCAGTTGAAGCTGGAAGTGACTACCAATATGCAGTCCTCAAAGTCTACTGACACAGTCTGTAATTCTAAACAAACAGCCTACAAAATACTGTAGAACCTACCAGTAGGCTTTTTAAGAACATTAAAAGGCTAAAACTTTAGGGGATCTGGGAGCACACCAGGGCTTCCCCAGACCACCTAGCTGAGCTATATCTGCTATCACTCTAATATGCTATATCCGCTGTTTTTATTCACACCATTAGAGTGCAAGTTATTTGGCGTTCACAAGAACTTTGGATTAGCAATAGCAAAAAGTACCTACCTTGTGTAGCCTAAACTACTGGTAAATTAGATCTCACTCAAACCTGAAAAAAGCAACTGATTTCTGCTTAAGTGACACCTTTTCCATAGTGGTTACGCTTAATACAATAGGCATATCCGTACGGTTGCCAGTAACCTTGCCACAAAGTGAATTCGTCACAGTGATTTCGCCTTTTTACTAAGTAATTTCGCTTCTGACCGCATTTCATTTCGTGAAAGACAAAAGTTTGAAAAAAAGCAATTTTATGCTTGACTGATTTCTTTATCTTTAAAAAAAAAAAGGAATACATCAGTACATCACTTTGCAAAAGCGATTTAGGTTCAACTAGTGTTCCTTCTAAGATTCGAAATAAGCGAAACTGCCAAAACGAAAATTTTAACTCGAGGCCAAGGACGTCCTCGAGGACTCCACCTCTGTTAATTTATGGCAACCCAGTAACTTATAGGTGTTAGTGTGTAGTAATTTTTTGCATGTTTTCCACTGCTTACAGTCATATCTGATGTCGTTAGCCAACTTCAAGTTAATGCTGACGAAGAGCCTCCTAAGCTGAAGGATTGGGTATCTAGCGGATGGAGTTTGCAGAAAGATGTGTCGCAAAAATCCCGACAGCTAGTAAGACTGGGGGTCGACCAAAGCTAACTGGTACCAAGCAGGGCCTTCGAGAGGGAGGTACAGGGGGAACTCAGGGGGCCCGAAAGAGTTCAGATGTCTCTGCGTCAAGTTTTGGTGTACGCACCCAGAAGCGTATCTCCTTGAGTGGAGACCCCCTTTTTTTTGCTCTTCACCAAATTTTGGGCAAAATATCAGACTAAATTTGAGTGAAGACCTTTTTTTTGCTCTTCACCAAATTTTGGGCAAAATATCAGACTGAATTTGGGTGAAGACTTTTTTTTTTGCTCTTCACCTAATTTTGGGCAAAAAGTCAGACTGAATTTGAGTTAAGGCCAAAAAATCAGACTAAATTTGGGCAAAAAACCAGACAAATTTTTTTTTGGGGGGGGGCCCGACGTCGATCTTCGTACCCCCAGGAAAAATTTCTCTCTGAGGCCCTGGTACCAAGTCTGTTGGTGGCGAAACGGCTTGCTTATCCCATGGAGTTTTTAATAATTTTTGTGTCAAGTAAGGCCATATTTTTGCTCGTGCTTTCGCTTTCCATTAAAGCCTTAATTTTTTTCAGCCTATTATTGCCATTTTTTGGCCAATAAACTTAAATCAAAAATCTTTCATTATGTTCACTGTATTACGCCAAAGCGTGTAACGAGTTTTCAGGGCCCATTCCCGCGTCATTGAACCCGTCAACACAGTTTCTTTCGAAGAAATGTCACAGCGGTGGCGAGCCGTTGGCAACACTGTGTCCGATTTGGCCTGCCCAAGATTTGAACCTCAGACCTCCTGCTTCAAAGACGAACGCGTTAGCGCTCGACCAACTGGCTGCTTAAATCACTTTTCATCGGATGGTCAGCGATATGTCTCAATGGCAGCTTTAGGCCTATATAGAATATTTATAGTTTAGTTATTTTTTTTCCAATAAATCAACATATGAAGTTATGCAATTTACACAATTCATAATTTGGAAATGGCTCACATAAATCCATACAACAAGTTGACTGTTATTAACAAAGGTGGAGTCGAGAACACAAGGCTTGAGGCTAAGGACACAAAAAAGTCCTAGGCCAAGGACAGCCCTTCCGAGGACAGGCCCTCTCGAGGCCAAGGACAAAGGACTCAAGCGCAAGTGTTCTCCGAAAAAAAAGTCTTCTTCAAAAAAGCTTTCAGGCGATCTCCAAAAACAAAGGTCTTCAAAAATTCTTTTCACGCGATCTACAAAATTTTAATTCAAAAAATACTGCTGTCCTCGAGCCGAGGATAGGGCAATTTTCAAGGACTTGAGGCTTCGAGGCCAAAGCAAAGACCAAGGACTTGACCTTCAAGGCCAAGGACATCAAAATGCGTCCTCGAGGACTCTTCTTCTGGTTATTAAATCGGATCTGTAAGCCATATAATGGGTTGTTTTTTTGAACAATCTTGGCTTCATTTCAGTCATACCATAGACTCTTTATTAGTAGACTGGAAACTGACAGTTTTATCTTTTTTGATTTACAGTTCATTTATTGTTCTTGGAATGTGCCGATTCGTTCAATCAGCATGACTTTTTTCTTTCACGGTTCACATGTTCTACAAATATGTGGAATCAAATCGGTCGAATACACGTGACCACAAAAAACCTTCGCAAGTACAAGACCAACCTTTATTTCTTCAATGCTCTCCTCTTTTTCTCCGCGCGTCTGTTTCTAGTCTACTAAATAAGAAGTTCATCGATGGTCAAATAAACTTCATCTCACAAATAGCCAGAGTTAATTTTTTGTTTTGTTTAGTATTTTTAGCCAATTTTATGGCTTATAAATAGTTTATTGATTTATTTGGCTGTTTCTTTGTTAGCCACTAATCACGTATCACCATATGTTTGGTCAAATTTGTGGCTCACAAAATCACACAAAAAAATGGCTATTATAAAGCCGACTGTAACGTGTATGCCACACGATGGCTTTTTTTTGAAACAATTTTGGCTAGATTTAAGCCAAACAAACGCAAGCATCAATTTTGCGAGATAAACAGCCAGGAATTGGCTAAACACACAACCATTGGCTAAATGTAAGTCGATGGCTTAAAGATAGCCACGAAATAACTGTAGTGGCTTAATTTTAGCCATTATTTTTATAAGCCAAAAAGCTGACTTAAAATTGGCTATATTTAAGCCAATCAAATATTTGCATAAATTTGTCTTATACGTAGCCATTTTTTGGCTGAAAAGAAGTCATTGGCTACATATAAGCTATCGGCTGAAAGATAGCCAGTAAATGACTTCAATGGCTTGATCCAAGCCATTATTTTTTCCTGTGTATGGCCCATTAGAACAAACTAACATTTAAAATTTTTTTTGATCCATGCAGTGGAAAAAAGGGCAAGGGAGCCACGCCAGACATCAGCAGAAAAAAAAATTGAAGAAACCTTAACAACCGCAGGATGACAAGATATTTTTGGCAAAAAAAGCATATTTTCGGAATGGGACATACTTTTTTTTCAAACTTAGCTAACCTTGGTCCAGTCATGGCCAAACACTGACATTTCGAGCATAATATACTGTATAACCGAATGTATTCGTGCATGGATCATCCATTGACGCTGTAACCATAATTATATATATGCCTAAAGTGCTTAAACATGGCCCAAACAATGATGTACCAAGCATATATAGTGAAAAAATTCATACATGGCCCAAACAATGATGTACCCAGCATATATAGCGAAAAAATTCATACATGGCCCACACAATGATGTACCAAGCATATATAGCGAAAAAATTCATACATGGCCCACACAATGATGTACCAAGCATATATAGTGAAAAAATTCATACATGGCCCAAACAATAATGTACCAAGCATATATAGCGAAAAAATTCATACATGGCCCAAACAATGATGTACTAAGCATATATAGTGAAAAAATTCACGTATGGCCCAACCAATGCTCTACCAAGCATACATGCTTGAAGTGTTCAAGCGTGGTCCAATGATAATGGTCCAAGCATGCTTGAAAGCATGGTTCAAACTTTGATATCGCGAGCCTATGTATTGGATTCGTTCAACTGTTTATGCTAGTCCCAGCCATTAATGTCGAAAGCATATATGCTTGAAAGGTTCATGCATGGTCCAAACTCGGATCTCTGGAGCATATACATAGGGAATTTCATGCATGGACCAAACATTATTGCCGAGCTAAGTATTTCCAAGATTTCCAAGTGCCAATCAAGCATTTATGCTTGAAATATACATGTGTGGCCCAAGTTTTACATTGATGAGTGTCTTTCCAGGGAAATTGTTTTTTGAAACTGTTATTTTTATGTCCTTAAAATTGCCTGAAATAAAACATTACTGCTATTATAACTATTCAATGTTTTTACTAGATATTCCAAGTATGGAACAAGCATATATGCTGGATGTGTCCATGCATGGTCAATACTACTGTTACCATGCTAGATAAATCGAATATAATCCTTTGATATATGCATGGTTTATCTTATGCTTGGCCAAACTAAGTTAAAACCAAGTCTAAGAAAACCTCACTGGAATCATGCAAAAATAATTTTTGAGGTTTATTTCATGCTCACAAGCCATTTTATAAACAATTTAAACATTTTTGTGTTTTCAAGCATGGGCCGAGGATAATCCATGGATAATTTTTGACTGGGTTATTCCTCATTTTTGTTTTAGTGTTTTTAGTTTAATTATTTCTGGTGAAAAAGTTTCTCCGTTGCATAAAATCAAAGACTGTTTCTTATGACATCAGAATTTCACTTGCAAGCGGAGTTGTATCAATTTCCACTGACTGGAACGAACAACGCTTGTGTCGCGTGTTTTTTTGTATACTCGGCCATTTTCAAACTTACGACAGCGAAAGTTTTAGACTTTTGCTCATAGCTCGAAAAAGAGTTTGGTCTAGCCGCCTAAAATTTAGACAAAAATTTTTAAGTTTTTATCAAATTTCGGGGCAATAAGTTACGTGAGTTTGGTTTCAGGACCCGGAAACCGTCCCGAAAGTTGGGCGTAAAAAGCGATCTCATTCAAAAACGGTTTAAGTAAGGCAAAATATATTTCACACGCTGAAATGGGCAAGATCACCATCTTTTGGTGAATAATATGATCTTGAAGATCAAGATGAGATCACAATCTTAATCTTCAAGACCACGATCTGCTCTTGAAGATTATGATCATGCCTTTGTCTGACTACCAGTACTTGCTTTTTTAATATTAGTTCCTGGAGATTTTTCTTGCTACCAGTAATATGCTAATAATGTGCAAAAAAAGGAGAGCTATTGTTAATGGGATTCCCCAAGCCTGCAAACGTTCCGTAGTTTGCGAAGCTGATTTGTGATTAATTTTTCCTCAATTTAGCAGGTTTGGTACTGCAGTGCTTGTTCATAGCTGTCCTGTCTGTACCACGGCAATTTAGAATTACTTTCTCTAGTTTAGAATCCATTCCGTGTCGGAGCCATGAAATAGCGATTATCGTATAACCTGGCTTCGGCAATGCTTATTCTACACGACGTTTAAAAATGAAGGTGATGCTAATCTTCAAGATCACACAAAAAATGTGATCTTCAAGATCAGATTATTAAAATAATGTGATCTTGAAAATCAAATTCAGATTTCAATCTTGATCTTCAAGATCACGATCTGATTTTCAAGATCAAGATCATGCCCATGCCTGTTCACATAGTTATATCTCTTGAGGTACCTTTTCATCCCTACCAAACCACTTTTAGCCGCGATGAAGTTTTTTTTTCTTTTTTTTGTTATTGTTTGTTTACTTTTTTTTTTTTTTTCTTCCTAAATCTTGTGCGCTCTTTTCCTTCTAAACTACAAAACATCGAAAAGAAATTTTTGTGTAAAGTTGTTGAGCTGCAAGCGCAATTTTGTGTCCCGAAATTTCGGGGGGCGACTGTCCCAGAACACCCCCCAAATAGGTCCCTAGCATATTAATTTTTTGAACGGTAAAAGATTGGGCCCTAGTATTTTTTTAAGTAGATATTTGATAGTCAAAAATTTTGACATAATCTAGGAGTAGCATCTCCCCCAGAAATCTCAAAAATAACCCTACCCCCCAAATTAAGGTTTTGTATGGCTTAAGCTAGGGTGCTACTTTTTTGATATCACATTGAGAGAAAAATATCTTGACATAGTTTGAAGGTAGCACTCCCTCTCCGGAAACCCTCGCAAATGGACCCTCAAAAATCAATTTTTTGAATCTCCTAAACTAAGGCGCTAGTTTTTTTTTTTTTTTTGTTATCAGAAGATATGTAAGAAAAAAATGTTTTGACATACTTTGGGTTACCATCCCCTTTCCCCGGGGCTGTCCAAAAATCATTTTTTTGACTGGCAAAAAGATAAGACGCTATTTTTTTTATATTAGCAGATATTTAAGAGACAAATGTTTTGACATAGTTTAGGGGTACCACTCCCCGGAAATCCTCCATATGAACTTCAAAAAATCAAATCTCATTATTTAACATGCTTCAGTTGTTCCATGGGCTTGCTTCACATTAAGCTCCAATATAGTTTTAAGTTGGACAAAGCCTCTGCCTCTGTGCAAGCCATTAAAATTTGTCTAGTTTGGCGAAAAGGTGGCTGGGGAATACCTTTGGTTTAGATATGCTGAGGGCTGGGAAGAGGCTTAGAAGCTCGAAACGGCGCTGTTCAGCTCTGTGCATCAATAGTTTTAAGCTGTTATTGATTTTAACCCAACAACCTAATACTCGAATGCAGCCCTGGTGTTAACAGGAGGCAAGGAGAATCGAGTGCATCACAATATTGTTTCCAAAAGAATTTTGGCATATGTGCATTTTATTTTAAATGATGTGCACTAATAAATTTGTAGAAATGACGAGGTCATAGAGCGCCATGACCAATGTACCTCACGGTTGCTCTGCGCTCCTTGGACTCGGAGATCACATAAGATTTACTTTATGCATT
>CAWYPQ010000221.1:0-25756 GCA_963965965.1 Trididemnum nubilum | reverse complement strand
CTAAATCATTTTTTAGTCTGTTCTAGTGTACTGAACATTTCCAATGATATAAAACATATTGTTGTTTTCTCTTTCGTTCGCTTGGTTTCATAAAATGGTGTCACCCCAACTTGGTAACACCCAGGGCAAGCCATCACCCCGTAGCGACGCCACTAGCCATCTGAACTTCGGGTTCAAAGATTTTTTCAGATTTGCATCTTCAAAGCTTACCATCACTGTTTAACTTAAGATTTTGAATTGATCATCAGTGACTGTACGCTGTATTGCCTTTGCAAATTTAAAGTTTAGATTATCTTTTTGAATTGGAGCTCTGTAATTATCTTTTTCCCCTGATTTTTCCTGACTTTTAACGATTACAGTTAGTTCTTTTCGTCAGCTTTTAACAGATGCAAAACATGCTAGTTTTTAATCCTAAGTAATCCCATGACTTAGAGTTTGATATTGGACGAGATTCGGTCATTGGGATGAACGCGTCAGTTTAGATTCCCAATAATACAAATACTGCAAACTAATTGTCTACCAAATATATTTTTGCGATTGTTTGAGTATGACTAACCATTAGTTTCGGTGAAAGATGAGTAGCCTATAGCTTGTGGTCTAGCTAATAAGAGTTTAGATAGCCAAAAATATACTGTTCAACAATGATTGTGACTTTTGATTAATGTTATTTTTCCGTTGAGTAACGCAGTAGGTTAAACCGAAAAGACATTAAATCAAATATTTTTTCTCATACTCGCTGTATTACGCTTCGGCGTAATACAGCTGTACAAGGAAGTATTTGGTATGATGTCTTCTTGGACGCTTTCAACCTGTGATTTTCACGATTTTCAGGATAGGCTAGCTAAAGGGTGTTTTAAAACAATAATGCAATATTATTTAAAAATAACAATTAAAAAAAAAAAAGACCTAAAAACCAACAATGTTTTTTTGAAACCGAAAAAACTAGCAAAAAACCGTTTTTTTTTTTATAACAAGCTTCGTTTTTTTATTTACGTCACTACCTTTGACCTCAAGTTTCCTTAAATAAGTTAGTGAAAAATAGATTTTATTTACCACAAATGTGAGGTTGCACTTCACTCACGCTTATGCTTTCCCATTAGACTAATGTTTCATCAGCATCTGAAATAAACACATAGCGTATTCTGGCGGCCCAATCGAACCTTCAACCACACACAATGGCAGTTTCTGCACTTGCCATCGTACCCTCGTGTAAGATTACTCTGATCGAAGTCTGACAGCAAGGTCACCAAAAACATGATTCTCGACCAGTAGCACACTGGCACTGCACTTAGCTCAACCACATTGCGCTAGCATCACTAAGCACGGACACCTTATATAACATAACTTTAGCAATTTACAACTATGGTACGCGATAGGCGTATTTCAAACTTGATACTGGTCGGTAACTTTCTTTCTGGTGGCCTTGTTTTCAGACTTAGATGAGGTTACAATGACAATGTCGGTACAATCAGAAGAGAGTACAACGGCAAGTGCAGAAATTGCTGTCATTTGTGGTTTGAAGGTTCGGGTGGGCTTCCAGGATAGGCTATACAGTAGGTCCTCTGGTTGCGACGGTCCCGACTTACGCTGTTTCGAGGTTACGAACGCACTCCATAAAAATATAAATGATAATACAGTACTGTAATATCGAAGCCCTTAAACTGGATCATTGTGATCAAGAAATACAGTGCTTTGGGCTCATTGGTTTTCGTCATTTGCATCGTAAATGACGTGAACAATTGCGAACTATTACGATTATAAGGCAGCACGTACCTCACATATCCGATATCCCATTAGGCTAGTGTTTCATCAGCATCTGAATTCACACATAGCCTATCCTGGCATCCCACCCGAACCTTCAAACCACACACGAGGGCAATTTCTACACTTGCCATCGTACCCTCTTCTCAGATTACTCTGATCTAAGTCTGACAACAAGGTCACCAGAAAGAGGATTCTCGACCAGTATCACACTGGCACTTCACTTAGCTCAACCGCCTTGCGCTAGCATCACTAAGCATGGACACCATATATGACATATATGACATGACATGCTAATGTGATAACTAATGATCTTTAAGCCACAAGCGCGCAAAGCAATTAAAAAAAAATCTTGTTCTGCTACCAGATGTGCGAGATTGTCAAACCTTTTGTTTGGAAGCAACAAGAATATCATGTGCTTTTTCAAAGCAATAAACAACTATGCAATATTAAGTTTGGTAACTCTTGCCTTTCAGATTGCTCGAGTCCGCCTTTGATTGTTGTTGGAATATCTGGGAGCATTATTGGAAATCCACCTTATGAAGCAAACGAAACTATCACTTACACGTGTGCAACTAATTATACAATTGAAGGAACAGCTGAAAACAAGTGCACTGGACCACCTGATTTCAATTGGACAGTAACTGGATCCGATTTACCATCTTGCCTGAAAAGTAAGAAGAATCTTAATTATGCCATTTTTCTTCAAAACGAGCTGCGCTTTCCGGGCATAGTGAGCGGAGATTGACCTCTTAAACTGATTTCCCGCTTCGTTGTAATAAAGCAAGTGTAATGAGAAATTTGATTTGCATTATTTCATGAAAGTGCTTAATCGTTTGTAGCTGACATAAAGTTAATGACTTCATCAAAACAAAACAATTACGTAGTAATAAAATTATATGATTGTCAAAAAACATTCGGTAAAGTTTATTTTTGTTGTACAGGATATTATCCACCAATGAAGAATATGGTGTGATTAAGCAATCGGTCATATTACCTAAAAAAGTGTGTGACGTTAACTAAGTAACGTATCGTTTATTATTTGATAACAAGCATTTTAGCTTAATTCTAGAACGTTTGACTTATAATTTTTATTTTCAACTCCACAGAGTGTGGTGCACCAGCAACAAAATCCGGCGTAACAATAATAACTTTATGGCGCTTGTTTGAAAATATTTGGGTGGAAGGAGATAACATTTCTTATTCATGCCTTGGTGATGGAGAGACTGACAATGACGTAATAAGTACTTGCGAAGGAGAAGGACAATGGAGTTTGCAAACTCTTCCAACTTGTTGTAAGTGACGACAATGTTTTTAGTTGAATTAAAAAATGCATTACTATCTCAAGCCTACTTTTATTCTTTTAATTTGACATACAATGTTATAATTATATTTTTTCATAAAAATCGTCTTAAGATACTACTAATGATTCCAATTACGGGTTAAATCCAATACCTTCGCCTCAAGGACGTCCTCGAGGACACATCTTGAAGTCCTTGGCCTCGAAGCTTCAAGTCCTCGAAAATTGCACTGTCCTCGGCTCAAAGGCAGCACTATTTTTTGAATCGTTAAAATTTTGTAGATTGCCTGAAAAATGTTTTTAAAGACCGTTTTTTTGGAGATCGCCTGAAAAAAAATTTTTAGACCTTTTTTTTGAAGAACGCTTGCCGCCTGTGTCCTTGGTTCTTGGCCTTAGCCTCGAGCATTCCTGTCCTTGGTCTTGAGAGGGTCTGTCCTCGGAAGGGCTGTCCTTGAACTTGGTTTCGGATTTTTTTTGTGTCCTTGGCCTTGAGCCTTGTGTCCTTGACTCCACCTCTGCTTTATACTGTTTTATGATCACATTTATATATTTATCTAACCACGTGCAATAGAATTATAAACAGTTCTTTATATCCCTAACATTCCGATATAAAATGTGTTTAGCCTACTGCAACTTTTATTTTAGCAATAATATAATTATGCAATTTGACCTAAAAACTAGTTACATAAAATGTTTAAAATAGAATCAAAAGCACCACCCGAATTTGTTCCAGTTTCTAGACAAACAGCAAATGTAAACAGACTGTAAAACAGTAAAGGTAGATACAGTAATTGCATTAAATAATTGATGTATAGCAGCTGAACCTGGTCCTTATATGGAAAATTGCATAATTTTTAAAAACTTGAATTCAGTTGATATAAGCTAAAGATTGATTTTGGAGTTGCAAAAGATATCAAGAAAGTTTTAAACAACAATTTTTGAATAAATCATAAATAATTTTGAGATTGTGCAAACCTTTAACGGTTCGAAACGCATATTTCTTTGTTGTAAATTGCTATTCTTTGTTGTGCAATATTATCCTAAAACAACACAAATATAAAATTCACGAAGATGTATCTTGCTCTCCGCATTTTAATCAGAGATACTTATTGAAGTGTTCTAGAAAAGATTCTGACAAAGTTGACTTTGCTTAAAGCCATATTTAAATGTAAAGCGTACTTTCAGATTGCATGAGTCCACCTGTTATTTCTGTTGGAACACCTGGAATCATCATTGGAAACCCTCCGTATGATTTTAATGAGACTGTCACATACACATGTGCAACAAGTTATACAATTGTAGGAACTATTGATAACATTTGCAGTGGACCACCTAACTATAACTGGACACTAAGTGGATCAGATCTACCATCTTGTCGAAGAAGTAAATTTTATTTTTCATTTATATGATTTGAGAAGTTGTTTTAACTTTAATGTTGCTTTTTTGTTTGATTGTTTATTTTAATATCGATTTTCAGGAGAATCCGTTAAATACCACAAATTTATCTGGGCGTACTTTTTTATTTCTGTAGATTGCGTTCCACCACAGACAACAAATGGGCTAACAGTATTCGCTTTATTCCGATTGATTGAAAATATATGGGTGGAAGGAGATAATATCTCATATATTTGCACTGGAGATGGTGAGACTGATGATGACGTAATAAGCATTTGTGAAGATGATGGAGAATGGAGTTTGGAAACTCTCCCATCTTGCTGTAAGTTTAGAGCAATTAAGGGGTTTGAATGAATGAACTGAAACTGCAAAAGCTGATATCGAAGTTTATTGCTGACTACATTTTATGGATTGTTATCAGACTTTGTTTGCATTTATTTTTGTAGATAAAACTTCTGACAATATTGCTGCTTCAAACGGCTCTTTAAAGCTTATAACTGAAACGATTTTTGTTTCAAAACTGTTTGAAAAATACAAAACAAATTATTTTTCGTTCTCGGAATGAATTTCTTTTTGAAATGTGGGGTAGATGTAAAAGTTTTGAATATTAAAATAAATTTGAATTTGAGAGGGGATCACGATTGTTTTGGAGAATTTCAATTTTGAGAGAAGCTTAAAATAAATACCAGTCATTCTCCCAAAAATCGCTATCCAAGTACAGGCATAATTGTACATACAATTAGTGCTATCTTTGACTTTCAAATCTTGCGTAATTTAGTTTTAAAGTGAAAACGACGAAGGTGAGGGCCGTATTTTGAATTAACAAAAACATATTTTTGTCCAAAGTGGAAAGAAAACTTTATTTAAATACAGGTTAATTCAGCTTATTAAAAACCACGAGCATTTTGTCTTTCAGAGGTACAATATGCACACAAGCATTTTCTTTCCAGATTGTCCTAGTCCACCTATAATATCCATTGGAGTTCCTGGAAGCATCTTAGGAAATCCACCTTTTGAAGAAAACGAAGCGATTATTTACACTTGCTCCGCAAACTACGTGCTTAACGGGACGAATGTGAGTGTGTGCACTGGCCCCCCAGACTATAATTGGACACTTACGAAATCTGATTTAGCTACTTGTTTAAGAAGTAAGAATTTTCGTTTTATTGCATTTGAAGAGTAATGGTACAGCAACATAATGGTAAACAGATCAAACGGTGTAATTTGAGTATTGCCCCATCGCCGCATTGCACGCATTGCACGCTATATTTGAGTATTGCCGCATTCGGTGAATACTGTGCTAAATGTATTATCTATTATCTGAATCGCTCACAAAGAAGTCCGTAAAAATGACTTTGAAAATGCCTTTCACCTACTGTAACAAGAGATATGCTCTACATTTTGCACACAAATTTGCATCACGAACCAAGAACAATTGTTTTATGACTTAGTCTAAATTCTTATTATGTTAGATTTACTCGAAAATCCACTTAAAAGACAATGTTGTTCTGTATTGAGTCTTGTCGGCCTTATCAGCAAGCAGTTTTTAAGGTTTTTATTAGTATTATTGACAAACTTGAAAATTACTTCAATAATACAAACACGGCAGAAAAATCAATAATATTTCTAAAATTAGTGATCAAGTAGAATTATGAATTGTAGTATTTACGTTGACTTAATTCTTTTTGACCCATTTGTCTTAGAGGTTATGCACTTCAAGTTTAAATGCATCATCGCTTCTTTCGGTTTTACACAGCATTAAAACTTTCAGTAAGCAAAACTGCTTTTAATTGCTGATGTTGCCTTTGTATAACGCAATGTTGATTACTACCTTGTACTGCTTAGCAGATACTGATCAGTGTGAACTAGAATAGTTTTGGGTTTGAAAATGCGGCCTACAGTAAAGTGATGTCATTAATAAAAGACGGGAGACACGATGATGTTTTTGAAGAAAGTAATTGAAGCAATTTTTTTTTATTACAGAATGTAGTCCACCGCCAACCAAGAATGGACTTGAAGCAGATATCATATCCCAGTGGTTTGATAATATCTTTGTAGAACAAGACAGAATATCATATGCATGTACTGGTTGTGGACTAATAAGTGGCAATGTAATTAGTGACTGTGAAACTGATGGCCAGTGGAGTTTGCAAGCTCTTCCATCATGTTGTGAGTTAAAGCTTTTTAAAGAGCTTTTTCGGGATACTTTTAATCAGGTTTAAGCCTAAAACATTTAGCATGATCTCAAAATCACTCTCAAAAATTTTTGCTTTCAGCGTATACAAGTATTGGGTTTCTTAAAATATTTCTTTCAGTTTTCTCTTTTTCACAACTCAAAGTTGCAAGTTGAAACAAAAATTACACTTTAGTTGCCGTTATTTTTTTAAAATCTCCTAAAATGACAGCGTTGATGTCAAAATGAAATAATGCACGAATGGCTTCCTTGGACGTTCTAAAATTAACTACTTCAAATTATCTTTTTTACTTTTTTTTAATAATTGCTCAGAAATACTTTTTTGGATACGTGAAACTTTGTCAATACAAAAATACTGAAAAAACTTGTTGAATTTGGAGTCGAATATTTCAAAAAAGTAAAAGATAAAAAGCTTATCTTCTGAGGAGACAAATTTTAGGTTGTCTTGTCAATCATTAAAACAGCTTAGGCTTTAAATTAAAAAAAGAGTCAATAAAACTTCTTCAGCAAGTAAATTGTTTGCTGAAATATCTTACTTAAAAAATTAAAAACAGCTAAAGAATGTTTTTGCATACGGTATATACAAGAATGAAATGCTATATACAAAAATGATTTAATAAGTTTGAACTGGTGGGTAACAAGAATATTGTGGCCTTATTGTAACATTTACTTATAGCTTAATTGAAATATATCAGTGGTTTTCGTACTGCTATCAAATTCTAATTCGCGTATTAGTTTTGCATGATTACACTTTAGTTTGTCCGCAACCACCCGAAATCTTAATTGGAATGGCTGGAAGCATCATTGGCAATCCACCTTACGAAGAAAATGACTTCATCACTTACAATTGTGCAACAAATTATACCATTCATGGACGAAATGAAAATATTTGCGAAGGGCCACCAGATTACAGTTGGACCCTAACAGGATCTACTTTACCAACTTGTCTCAAACGTGACTATTTATGAACTCATTATATGAATTTTTATAAAATATAACTGCAGTTAAATAACTCTTGAAACCAGTCAAAACGTAATTGAGAAAACTTGTTTATTGAAACTTTTCATTGTCGTTTTATCATCCTCGGTTAATAGGCTTTGAAGCAAAGATTAGTTTATTGAACAAAGTGCCGGGAAAGCCTAAAGCAACCGCTTAAAAACAAAAATGAAATTATCTGCCGTAAATTCTAACAGAGTTTTAATTCTATTCCATTAGTGTTTACGTCGTTTGAAATGATCTCATAGGAATTTTCTCATACGATTTTGCGCCATCGCTTTGTCATTACTTTTAATACTGTAATTGTAATGAATAGTCTCATTGTCCTGTCATTATTGCACTACTGCTGATGATGAGATGTGTCCTGTCTTAAAACGTACATTAACTCGCTTAAGTTGTTGCTCTGCATTATTTTGAAATTTTTGTTTTTAACTTGTATTTTATTTTTCATTGTAGAGTGTAGCACACCACCGATCAAAGTTGGTCTTGGTTTTATTGAGGTATCTCAGCTGATTGAATCGATATACGTGGAAGGAGATAGAGTAATTTATTTTTGTACTGGTAGTGGACAAATAAGCGGAGAAGAAATTAGTGATTGTGAGGATGATGGTCGGTGGAGTGTGCAAATTCTTCCAGTGTGCTGTAGGTTTTCGAAAAATGGTGGCAAGGAACTTCTTTTATCAATTAAAACCATTTTAGCATTTATTTTAAAATGGGAGCCGATGACTCGGGAAAGTTTCACCAACAATGTTTTTTCGGTCTTTTACATCCAAGATCAAAGGCTGGTTCTTTTGTGGTAGCTGGTTCTACAAATTTTTGTTACATTTTTATATTGTTAAAAAGACCCTGTGTTAATTTAAAAAACTAGAGTTGTTCTGACGTACATTATATAAAATAATTGTAAAAGCAACTTTGGTCTCTTTCTATCTCTTTGAACTAACACTGAGAACAAAACTTTTTTGAAACTTTTGTGCTACTTTGTGAAGAATTATTCTGTAAATCAGTTTTGGAAAGCATGCTATACGATAATTTAAACCGAAAGATATTAGTAACTTACTGTGTTTTATAATATGTTTAACTACATGTTTTTCATATTTTTTGACATATTATAATTGCTTGGCGCAGTAAATAAACTGAATCCTGTGAACTATTTCTGTTTTTTTTTTAATTCGATTTGCGCTTGTATTTTGTAGATGCAAAACAATTGACAATTTTAAGCTGACTTGAAATATTGCAGATTGCCCGAATCCGCCACAGATCACTGTTGGAATACCTGGAAACATTATCGGAAATCCACCTTATGAATCGAATGACGTTATCTCATACACTTGTGTCACAAACTATACTCTATATGGAACAAAAGAAAATACGTGTAGTGGACCTCCAGATTATAATTGGACTTTGACAGGCTCTGAACTACCAGCTTGTTTAAAAAGTAAGATGATTAAACCGCACTAGAATCAAAAAATGCTAAATTTATTGGCCATAGTCAACTGCTAGCAAATGGCTCTTGATCACAGGGGAGGAGACGAAAATGTTGCTTCTACTGTAAAATGACAATCGACCTCAAATCGAATTGAAGCAAATAGTTTAACAACTTTCCTGCTCAACGTTTAGCAGTGAAAGGGAGAAAGTGAAGCCTCCAGTGTGTTTTAGGCAAAAGGCAACTTACGTAATTTGAAGACAATAAGATTATTCTTTTTCATATAGTTTAGGCAACTTGGTAAATTTAGGTGCAATTACAATTACAATAGTATAACTTCAGTGAATTGAAAAACAAAGTACTTATTGACTCTCCTTTAGTGGAATGCCATTGTTATAATTACGCTGAGTTCTAAGAAAACCTTAAAAAATTGTAGCAAGGAGCAATGACAATAGCAGAATAAGTAAGATAAACTTTCTTGTGTTGCAGAAAAATACCTAGGATAGTAAATTTTATCAAAAGTATCCGAGTAAAAACTATTTGAAAGTTTCTGTATTTTTGTTCTTAACCTAGGTTATCCACAAAGTTTTTCAATCATGTTGTTTCTTATTGCAGCGTGTAGAGCACCACCAGTCATTTACGGTCTTACGATATCTGTTGTATTTCGGTTATTACAAAATATATTCGTTGAAGGAGATAATATCTCCTATTTATGTACTGGTGATGGTTACACTAATAACGAAGTAATAAGTGTTTGTAAAGGTAATGGACAATGGAGTTTGCAAACCCTTCCCACTTGCTGTAAGTTAATTCTACTGTAAATGCCTAAGATCTTTTTGAACCATTTTTGCTTGTAAGCTGCATGTTGGTGTTATAGGTTTTACTGTAGTAGAATACAGATACCGGTGAACAAACTTGTTTAAATAAAATGTACATACAAGGTACTGATTTAAGTTCTATAGTTCGTTTGTTTTTTGGATTTTTTCTTTCATCAGTTTTCATAGTTTTATGATTCTAATGCTAAATTTTACGTCCTCAACCAGATTTTTCCAAAAACTTTTCACTTAAGCTCAAGTAATATTTTAAAAACAGTCGAAAAATTTAATCAACTTTAGTTCGTTTTTGGCTAGGTATTGCTTGCTTTTAAATGATGATCATCAGCTCCTTTAAAATTTGACTACTGTAGCTCTAACTTTACTTGTCTACATCCATGTTTTCGTATGCATCACCCAACGTATGAAAATCGTTCCTATTACTTATGCGTGAAATTGAAACTTTTGTCTTGTTTCAAGAAGTGTTTTAAAGCATATTACAATGTTTCAATTTAACCTTTGAGGATGCTTATAATATTTGATGCCAGTGCTCAGTAGTTTGCAACGTATTACTGTAGGCTTAATATCTTGATATAAATTGCGTTTATTTCTGTAAAGCTGTGTTCTTTAATGTTGGTATTGCCATTATGCAGATGTATCGACACCTGTTGGTGTTATCTCAATGGAATATAATCATTTTTGTTTTGTCAGAAACCACCCTTTAAAGCAATTTGAAGCAAATTTTGTCTCGGTGTTAATTTTAACATTTACTGTTGCAACGAAGCATGAACTAACGTACAGTAAACTAACACTTGCTTTTCAGCTTGTCCTAACCCTCCTGCGATATCCAATGGAATCTTCATTGGAAACTCACTTTATTCAGCAAATGAAGTTATCAGTTACTCATGCGTAACTAATTATACACTTCATGGCTTAAATGATAGCGTTTGCACAGGCCCACCAGATTACGCTTGGAGTTTGACAGGAGCCAACTTGCCTTCTTGTCTTAGAAGTATGAATTTTCTGGATTTTATTTCACGGCACAGTATTCTAATGAATGTCTAAGTTAAGTTCAACATTGGTGAGTTGTGGAGAGTAAGCTGATAATCACCGTTTTGAAGTTGAAGTAGAGATGAACACCCTTGACTATTTATAACGGGACAACGATAAGATCAAGTCTTTTGTAGATTTTGGCGTTGTCACAAAAGGAACTTTGACAATATTGGCTCCTATGTTGTTAAAAGTTTCTCGAATTTTGCTGGTGGGTAAAACCTGACACAGATAAAATTTGCGATTGGCATATCAAATCTACCGTTAACAGTAAAAGATACACGACTATGAGTTATTTCTACCACTTGTATTGATAGATTCTTTCCGTATTCCTAAACATTGCTGATGAGGACAAGCAGTTCATAACTGGGCTTTACATTCCTAAACGTTGCTGATGAGGACAAGCAGTTCAGAACTGAGTGCAAACTTTAAAAGGGTTTTCAGGTCGAAAAAAATTTTGTTAAGTTTTCCCGCAAAATAATTTGACAAACCTGAAAATTAACTTTAACTGCAATGCGTGGAAAGTTTAACTTTGGTGAGAATGTATTGTAGGCTTTTCCACCATTTTGGTCAACTGTGAAGAACTTGACCTGAGTGCCCTTTTAACAAAACATGATTCAGCTCTTACCATCTTGCTTTTGCTTTTTCTTGAAATTTGACAGAGCTTTGCAAACCTAAAAGTGCATCTTTTTGCAAAGGCTGCTGCTACATTACGCAAGAATAAGAAAATTACTATTTAACTCTAATCCCAATCCTAAACTTAACCCAAACTCTAACCCTAACGTTAATCTTTAACCCTTTGACCAGCTTTAACCCTAACGTTAATCCTAACCCTAACTCAAAATCTAATTTAAACCCTAACGATAATTTAAAAAATAAAAAGAGTAAATGAACAAATGAGCGCTCACTTTTTGCTCTTTTATTCTCTTTATAAACATTACGTAACTTAACGTTTTTCCTTTTTTTTTCAGATTGCAGTCCACCGCCAACAAAAACTGGTCTAACTTCAAGTGCTGTATCACAATTGATTTCAGATATTTTTGTTGAAGGTGATAATATTTCCTACTCGTGTAGCGGTGATGGACTGATCGATGATGACGTAATAAGTAGTTGCAAAGACAATGGTCAGTGGAGTTTAGAAGCACTTCCATTATGTCGTAAGTTTTTCGTTTTGCAAAATAATAGATCGTAATTTTTTAATCTTTTTAATATAAAAAAATATTATTTTGCAGTTCATAAATTTGCGTATTCCCGGTCAAACGTTTCAAAAAATTATCTTAAGAAATGTTTCTCGTTTTAATGTGTTAATAAACTGCTCTTTCCCATTATTTTCAATTTTTTCTACAAGCGTATTATAAAACTATTTGTCTGCAAGAACTGCTGCTAAAAATTTGGAATGCATAACTCTGCAACCTTTTATGTAACAGTGATATTTCAAGACAAAGCTTTTTTCTGGCGAGGAGTTTAGCACATCATTATGTGATTTATATTATTGATTAGCTTTTAGCGAGGGTTTTTCTAAGTTTTCTTTTTAAAAAGCAAACTTGTGTTTCTTTTTGAAAATTTAAAAACTTAATTGAAAACTCATAATATTTAAAATTTTGTTTTGGTTGTCTAGAAAAGTACAAACTCCAATAATGTACAGATTCAGCTGATTCATCAACTAACAATTTGTCAAAATTAACAAATTAACGTGTCGTTTAGTAAATGTATAATGAAAATTGTTTACCGGTACAATATTTCTGAAAACAAAACAAACCACTGCATAAGTGTCAAAAAGAAACACGCATGTCTGTTATAAAGACTTATCCACAAAACATTGCTGTCTAGTCTTGTTGTTATTCTAGGAAATATCATAGCTTATCAGTTATGTTAGCTATAGATGAGCTCATCAATCTTTAAGTGACCTCTGTGCTAAATTTCACGTTGTAACATTCACTGGAGTCATGGCGACTTTACCAAAATGGGGAAAAAAAAGTTGGGGCTCATTACGTTACATAATTGAAATATTTAATTGATAGGCAACATTATTGAGCAGCCAGCATATCTGATAGATTTTCATGCCAACATATCCGTTAAATCAAAATCAATTCCAGCTTTCAATTACAGTAGTTTGAATGTGATTCAACAAACATATGGTGGCACTATAATTAATAGGATATGCTTGCTTGGTAATTTGTAGCCAACCAGTTGATTATTGTCAAAGGAAAATTTGTGGGCGCTACCTATTAGTGAAATTGGATTTCATTTTCAGATTGTCCACCTCCACCAACAATACCAAATGGAATCATTAATGGAAATCCACCTTACGATGAAAATGAAGTTGTCACGTACACATGTTCAAGCAACTATGCACTTCTTGGATTGAATACAAGCACATGCAAAGGTCCACTGAATTACGAGTGGACTGCCGTAGGTTCTGCTTTGCCGAGCTGCCTCAGGGGTAAGATTTGCTTGCATGCATATTCCAATCAATAGGTTTTTTGCTGCAGCATGAATATTAAATGTAGTAAAAATTTTAGAACTATCTAACCATTCATAAACTTCGAACTTCTTTCGTTATCATCAAGATAATAATAGTTCTAACACTAAACATTTAGGAACATCTGAGAATGAAAAAAAGTTACACTGTAGAAGCTTCAAGTAGTTGTGGTCGACTTCTGGGATAAAAGAACAACTTCTGGAATGTCAGAATGCCAAAATAATTTTCTAAATTCAACCAACAAGGAAGTCAACCATTTCTGTGGTCTGCAAAGAGAGAGCTTTTGTGTAAACCATAACTTATTGCGATTAGTTTTTAATACTGCACAAAAGCGAAGTTGTTTTCTTATTTGTTAATATTTTTTAAGTGCTATACCACACGAAAAAAAATTGTTTATTTCTTGTTAAGCCGTTGCGAAAGCATTACGGGTTTGTTCAATTTGATCAAAAAAGTAGTGAGCTAGAATAACACTAATGAGCTCGGCTGCTGATGATTATGAGAAAATATGAACGTTGCGTTATAATTTTGTTTAAAATTTTCCTTAGTAAGCAGCGATCCTCCAATCAGATTTGGACTTACTTTTACCACTATGAATGAACAAATTTCTAACACGTGGGTGGACGGAGATAGCATAACGTATTCATGTACTGGTGAGGGAGTGACTGATGATGACGTAATAAGTGTAAGTGAAAGCGATGGACAATGGAGTTTGCAAACTCTTCCAACTTGCTGTAAGTGAAATTCAATTTGCAACAAAATTTATCACAGTTTCTAAAATAATAGAAATTTTGCAAAACTGTCTTTTAATATCACAAAGCAATTATTCCCTTTAAAGTCGAATTATGTATTTTACCGCAGTTCGAAAATACGAAATTAATTTTGGTATTGAATTGAGAAAACCTAATTTGAAATCTTATGCTTTATCTTAATATCAATCTTTTTCCATTTATGTTCTGGTTAAATGAATTTTTTTTTTACCAGAAAGCTGTCATGTTTATAGTTTTAAGTTTACCGAGTGACTAAGCTACAGTGAAAAAAGCTGCATTGGTTTTAAGTTTTGTTTTTGTTTACTAGATAGTTGTTAATTACTGAGTAATCAAAACTGGTTTTCATTACCATTGTTAAATAAATTGTTCGGCATTAAGTAATAAAATCAATATTTATTTTGAGATTGTCCATCCCCACCCACAATACTTAATGGAAACGTTCAAGGAAGCCCACCTTACGATGACGACGAAAATATCACGTACACATGTTCAACCAACTATGCACTTCTTGGTTCAGATGCAAACGCGTGCAAAGGTCCACTGGATTACGGTTGGACTGTCACTGGTTCTGATTTGCCAAGTTGTCTCAGAAGTAAATTTGATTTTTGTAATGTTCGGTTATTCATGTAAACCACGCATTGTACTTGTTTACAGCTATTCTAATTTTTTTCATTTGCTTATTTTTGATGCATTTGTTGATGGTATTAGACCGGCAGCCCAGAAGCTTTATTTACCTCAAAGACGGCGAAAGGTTTGATGCACCTAAAATACAAGTCTTTACTTAACCTAAAAAAAAGTTTTTACTGCAAGCCAAAAGTTCTGCCAACCCCCCCCCCAAATCCACAATTTATGAGGGGTCAAAATTGGCCTTTATCTACCCCAAAAACGGCATGGATAAAAATTGCTTAAAATCGTTCCCTGTTGTCCACTAAACACTGAAATGGCGAAGACAGTAACTTTAGATTTGGCTAACTCCTCGACAGTAACGAATTTAGGGGGGTCAAAACTGGCCATTTGACCAAACTGGTCAAAACAGCAAAACCCTACCGACGGCATGGATAAAAATTGCTCAAAAACATCCGTTGGAGTCCACTGAACACCGAAATGGCGAAGGCAGCCACTTTAGGTGCGGCTAAACCCTTAACAGTAACGAATTTAGGAAGGAAGGCACAAAAAATGACCTTTATTTACCTAAAAGACGGCGAGGGTAAAAACTGCTTAAAACGTTTTTTGGTGTCCACTGAACACATAAATGGTTAAAAAAGTTACTTTCTGATCGGCTATCTCCCTGACAGTAACAAATTTGGAGGAAAGCTCAAAAAATTGTTGTTATTTATTTGAAAACGGCTGGGGTAAAAACTGCTCAAAAACATTTCTTGGGAGTCCACGGAAAACAAAAACAGTGGCAATAAACTTTGGTATCCTCTATCTGATTTCTTACTCTTACTCCAAAAGTCATTGCAGCACTAAATATGGCTTTTACAGTATTGTTTTTGGAAAAACTCATTTTAAGTTGATGACGTCATCAATCATTAAGTAACGTGATGGTCGATTTTGGCAAAAATAATGTTATATTTTAGTGATGTCACATGTGAGCAGTTATCTCGTTTTCACAAAAATTGTACAACTTCAAAGATTGCTCACGAAACTGTTTTGCAGTGTAGATTAAGTCATTGAGCCCATCATTGTTTGAATGGTTAGAGCGTCTTTTAGTGAAACGGTAGTCTCGGGTTCGATTTCCGGACGGGTCAAACTAAAGACTATAAAAATTAGTATTCACAGCTTCGTTGCTTGACGTTCAGCAATGAAAGGGAGAGAGTAAAGCTATCACCGTGTGTGGTAGACAGGTGGGCAGGTGGCAGCTTGACTCGAAGACCGAAAGTTCCTTTTGCTGTCTCCTAGCCAAGGCAACTAGGTAAATAAAATGTAATTACAATTGCAGTAATTTCAAGACGCACCAGTCCTGCACAGTTAATTGGGCTACGGAAACATTAAAAAATAATTAAGTAAATTTTCTACGTCTTATATCACACCACCAAAACTGCGTTAAATTTATTTCACAGTCTCGAAGCAACTAATACGAGTATAGTATTTCAAAAAAATCTAGAATCTCAAAAAACAGATGATAAATTTTTCTTGTTACCAGTATTGAAAATGCTCGCCAGCTAGTTTACCATTGCGATTAAACATTGCACAAATTGTTCAGGGCAGACAATCTTAATGATGACAAATCTTAGATTTATCAACTTAAATAAGTTCGCACATCGTAAATTTGCAGTTTCTTTAAAAGAAGCAGGGATATTTGAAAATATTTAATTATCATTATTTGCGCAAACAGTAGGATGTTTTCTTGAGTAGTCAACTCGTAAGTCAAACATGCGTATCCTTGAAAATATCAATTAACATAATGGATTATATTGCTAATGCAACAGTTCTAATCCAAAAACAAAGGCCTACTAATCGGAGAAATAGGTTGGCACACAACGGCTTAAAAGTTTCAGATAGTACTGTATTACAACTCGCAACTATCATGCATATCTATTTGACAAATGTTTTATACATCAGCAAATATTAGTAAACACGTTCTAGAGGAATTTGCTTTCGGGTCGCGAATCTCTATTCTGAGTAAGTATTATTTTACAATGATCTGCAACCTAGAGTATGTTAAAGTCATAAAAAAGAATCGAGTTTTCTTTAAAAGATACAAACAAACATTGACGTGTCAAACACAAAAGAAAAAAAAGGCTTTTTGTAGAGAAAATCCTGTTTCACTGTTTTAAGTCAAGACAGATGATCGTAATTCTGTAAATCCAGTGGGGCTACTCAAATTTTGCTGAAACTATATATCTGTACAGGGCCGCAACTAGGGGGGGAAAGAGGGCGGCGCCCCACTAAACAAAAATTTCGCCTCCCCAAACGGCCCAGCATGCCCAACCAAACTTCCCTTTCCCCTGCGGCAGTTTCAAGATGGTGCCTTTTTTCTTTTGAAACCAACAAAGAGCTAGGAGAAAATTAGACCAAATTGGTTTGATGACCACTTTTTTGTTTGAGATCAACAGAGAACTCGGAGAAAACTAGACCACCCGAAAAATGTTGGTATCCCTAGAAAGAAATTTTGCCCCGTCTAGAACAACGTTCTAATTGCGGCATTGCATCTGCAACCGGTTCTTTAAATTGAACTACATATTCCTGCTAATTGGCTAAATGGCACCATACTGTATCTTGTTGAGGACAGCTCCACAAATTTTTTTTATTTGAAACTGGCCCATGGCCCAAAATAGGTTACTGACCTGTGCCATAAAATATTTCTATCACATCGGGGTTATGGTGTAAGACAAGACAAATGTTATACCTTATCCTGAAAGTTAAGATGAGCTTATGTAATAGATTATGCTGGGTGTTTGAAAATGTTACAAAACCATTATAGAAATAGAAATAAGTACAGAATTTGGAGCTAAAGTTGGCAAAGTCGTCAGTTGGAGCGAATTTTGTGGACACTGGCAAAGTGAGCAAAGGGCCATCTAGTGAACTTAATTTCCAAAAAGCAACTAGCGGACGTAGTATTTGTTGCCAAAAAGCAATGATTGAATGATGGAATGTGGGTAAAGAAAAGTAAAGAACTAAATTTTAAACCATTTCCAAATGAATGCTCTATTCTGCAACAAAAAGAAAAGCAAGAAGCAGTGAGGTTGTTTTAGTGCTTCGTTACTGTAGCGTGACCAAAAGTACCGATCTATCAGTCCGAAAATAAAAATCAATCAATTAATCAAATGGAGATGTTAGAAAAGTGAGGCACCAAAACAATTTTTGGAAGATTCTTTCCTTAAAACACCATAAAAGTCAAATGTTATATCCTATATGCCCTTTTATCGGACATTTGCCAATGCAAAAACATAAACTTCATCTTCAAATGTTGGATTATGCAGTTGTCAATAACTAGGATATGCTCCAAACCAATTTGCATTTGTGGTAAAACGCCTTGTATTGCCTTATAAGAACCTGTTGAACTGCTAGTACCGGTCTACGCTAGGTGTAGAATCGTAAGCGAAAAAGCGTATTTTAGTTTATTTTAAACACACAAAGTCGGTTAAAATCAACTAAGATCAAATTCTTACCCGCACAATTTTACGCCTAATGTAGAATGGGCCTAAATGCACGACTAATTATCACATACCTGCCAGCCAAATGTTAAAAATTAAGTTACTGTTGTCATTATCGTCATCGATTAACGTAATTTGGTTGATCTGTTTCATCGAGATTACCTCATTGTCCTTGGTGATCTCATAGCACCAAAAACAAACGTTATAAGTGCCTATTAGTGTCTATTGAGAAGTTCAAACTGAAAATAATCAAGAATTTAAAAAATATTGCCCCTGTAGAACGTGGTTTTGAACGAAGTCCGTGTTGTCAATGCCTGAATAATATGATCTTGCAGCAAATTGAATCTAACAAGCCTTAGTTTTTTGTACAGTACATCATATGAATAATGGCCTCAAAGTTTAAAAATATTTTCAATGTGCGCAATTGCAAAAATCCCGTCAAATTTGTTCATTAGCTACATTTTTACGTCTGCCTCCAGTTTAGACGCTATCGTGCGCCTTTTTATGTTGAAAGAGGACTGACGGCAAAATTAATTGGCTTTTTAAAGTTAGGATAATCGCAATAGATACGGGGTAATTGACTCCATTCTTCTTGACCCAGCCGTTTCATAGATATTTACTTCAAGCTACCCGTTAGAACCTTCTTAATTAAACTTTTATTGGTTACCATGACGTTTCAAAGCAGTAGCCTAGCCCATAGAGGCCTATAGCTTAAAAGGCCTTTGTGGTTTAGTTAAATTGCGGCGTCGCCTTAGGATAGAACTGAGCTTGATTTGCAAATGCTATCATTTCGCAAATGCAAATTTTATTGTCAGCTAGGGCTGCCAATAAAAATAGTGATTAGAGATACTCTACGTCATGTTTAAAGTAGAATATCTTTGGCACAGCTGGGTCAAGTAGGATGTAGTCAACACCAATCTAATCTTAATACGTTTGCTCTAAGTTTAGATAGTCCCAGCGAATTTGCTTCGGTCCTTTTTCAAAAACGCTTTGGGTTTTATAATGTAACATTTCATTATAATGCTTTCAACACCAGAAAAAGGAGGGTAGTTCCAACAACGAAACTTTATACGATTACTTCTCCAAAATTATTTTCAAGCAGAAAAATCTTTATCAAAATTTTGGCTACGGTGCACTCATTACGATAAACTCTAAAATTAATGAAGTTGATAAAACTCGCATAATTTGCATTAAAGAAAGACTGAGAGAACGCAAGACTCTTAGCACTTAACGAAAGACTTAGTAACCGAAAGAGGATTTTGAATCTTGGTAATACGAAGGCTTACTAGTTTATCACAGTGTTTAAGAATTTAGATATTTTTTTGGAATTGTATTGGTTGCTTTGAGTCTGTGCTATAATTCAATGCAGTTTTTGTGGTGTGATATGGTCCATAAAAATTTACTGAGTAATTTTCTATATATTGCTTTTAATAACGAAGCCTATTTAGTTTCATGACCAACTTTTAAGTTGAGCGATTTCTTCTAAAAATTTTTTAAGATTAACATTAATACGTACTTCTCTAGACTAATTTAAAATTAAAGTACCTTATTAGTGTTTGAGACTGGCTTAATCGTTTTTTGTAGGGCCCTAAAAATATTTGAGAAATTCATATTCATTCTCGCCAACGAAAAAATAATTTTGAATTGATAAAATATTAAAAAAGCCTTTTTGTTTCGTAAATCAACTTTTGAATCAAATTTATTCTCAAACAATCCTCAATAGTTCGAAATTGCTTGGGTGAGATCAGCTGTTCCAAATTTGAAGTTTTTCGTAGCCACTTCATAAATATATAGAAAGTTATGGCTAAAATTTAACTTAAATCACGTAATTACAACCTTTTTGTGACGTCATCACATTGACATAATATATGATTCAACTATAAAAATCACAGTAAAAGGTTAACAGCACAATAGTCTGTCTTGTTCTAAGGACTTATCCGGAGTTACTGCAAATCTTTTTGAGCAAGATTACAGTAGCACCTGATGAGTACTTAGGACAAAACAGTCAGTTGTGCTTTTAACTTTTTAGTGTGATCTTTTAGTTGTATTTTTCTCTGGTTTTACTTTGTACATCATCGAGCACTGTTTCAGAAGATTGACTATCAACAATTTTCTGGCATACGACTCACATTAAAAAACAAGCTGATACGCAAAATCTAAATTGCTTGTAAAGACAACGTCGCTAAAATATGACGTCATTTTTGCCAAAATCGACCATCACGTCACTTAATGATTGATGACGTCATCAACTTAAAATGAGTTTTTCCAAAAACAATACTGTAAAAGCCATATTTAGTGCTGCAATGACTTTTGGAGTAAGAGTAAGAAATCAGATAGAGGATACCAAAGTTTATTGCCACTGTTTTTGTTTTCCGTGGACTCCCAAGAAATGTTTTTGAGCAGTTTTTACCCCAGCCGTTTTCAAATAAATAACAACAATTTTTTGAGCTTTCCTCCAAATTTGTTACTGTCAGGGAGATAGCCGATCAGAAAGTAACTTTTTTAACCATTTATGTGTTCAGTGGACACCAAAAAACGTTTTAAGCAGTTTTTACCCTCGCCGTCTTTTAGGTAAATAAAGGTCATTTTTTGTGCCTTCCTTCCTAAATTCGTTACTGTTAAGGGTTTAGCCGCACCTAGAGTGGCTGCCTTCGCCATTTCGGTGTTCAGTGGACTCCAACAGATGTTTTTGAGCAATTTTTATCCATGCCGTCCGTGGGGTAAATAATGGCCAGTTTTGACCCCCCTAAATTCGTTACTGTCGAGGAGTTAGCCAAATCTAAAGTTACTGTCTTCGCCATTTCAGTGTTTAGTGGACAACAGGGAACGATTTTAAGCAATTTTTATCCATGCCGTTTTTGGGGTAGATAAAGGCCAATTTTGACCCCTCATAAATTGTGGATTTGGGGGGGGGTTGGCAGAACTTTTGGCTTGCAAGTAAAATATTTTTTTAAAAGTTGAGCAAAGACTTGTATTTTAGGTGCATCAAACCTTTCGCCGTCTTTGAGGTAAATAAAGCTTCTGGGTTGCCGGTCTATATGCTTTAATGAACAATTTTAAGCTGAAGAATCATATAAACAAGTATTATGACTTTACAAAGCCAACACTTTGTTTTTGTTAAAACTTCTCGGGACAAAAAATTCGAGAAGGATCCATTATAAAACATTGGTTGAATAAGACATACACCTGATGATCTTATTACTGCGTAAATCAGACTTTTGGGTTTCTATTGGATTTCGATTTACAGGCTACCCTTTGGTAATGCTTAGTTGACATGTACTGTACAATACATTCTTTTTTGATCAGATATCAATGATGCCAGCAAATGTTAGCAAATGTTATCTTTTGCCTTTAACGGTTTAATATGCTGCAGTTACTCTGCTTCTTGAAAGCATACTGTAAGCTTGCTTAAAATATAAAGAATAACAAAGTAGAACCAACGTTTTGTAATATAAATCAGCTCCCTTCATTATGGCTGCTATAGCACTAATCAAAAAAAAAGTTAAGTTTCCAGGGTAGTCACTAAGCACCCAAAATATATCACGTCATGGCGATTTGCACAAAAATGGTTCCTAGGGTACTTTTAGCAAAAAAGCCTATTTTTCTTCAAAGATGAACAAAACCTTAGCCAATTTAATTTGGAAATTTTTGCTTATTTATGTAAATAATATACCTTCTCTTATTGAGTTTTATTAGTACCCAACATTAACCATTAGTTTATGATAAAATAAAATAAAAAAACTATTTCAGATTTTAATTGCTTGAACTGTCTTGACTCCTGTCACTTTGGTTAATGAAGATCTTGTAGCTGGCTGGTGTCTAATTTAACATATACCGTAAAACGGATGAGCATTTTCTCATGGTTCTTCCTCCAAATAGCTTTTTGGAAGTAAATTGATGTTGAGAAAGCAAGCAACATTAATAAAAATAAAAAACTTCCTGAAATCTACAATAATGCTAAACCATTTTGTAATATTTTTACAAGTTTGTAGCAATCCACCGACAAAAAATGGGCTCTTGTACAACATTGAAAATCGTCAAATTTCAAGCACATGGGTGGATGAAGATGAAATCACGTATCGGTGTACTGGAAGTGGACAAATTAGCGGCAGTGTGACGAATGAATGTCACGAAAATGGTCAATGGAGCTTGGCATCATTGCAATCACTTCCATCATGTTGTAAATTTATTTATTTATTTTTCATTAAGATGCAGTAAATAGTTAAATATTTTGAAAAGATCCGCCAACTCCATTAAAAACTGTCTGGCAACACATTTCGCGTGACTAAAAATAAAAATGTTATTTTTTGTTTTATACCTTATTTCTTTAAGCTGAAAATGAATCAAAGACTTGGTCCTATGCCTACTCCTAAATAACTTTCAATTGCCGAGGTAATCGTAATTTTGATTCCCCATCTAGTGGCCCTCGTTGTATGTAAATAGTAAAGAAACAATTAAAGATTTCAAATTTCTTTTTTAGTCTCGATCTTGGGTTGATTAATCAAAAGTTGTTTTCTCATCTCAGTTTGAGTTGCTGAATTTTAGTTAGTTTTTATTTTAAAGTTCAAACGAAATTATCTCTACATTCAGATTGTTCTACTCCACCAACAATTCCGAATGGAAACGTTCAAGGAAGCCCACCTTACGATGACGACGAAGATATTACGTACACATGCTCAACCAACTATGCACTTCTTGGTACGGATACAAACACATGCAAAGGTCCACTGGATTACGGTTGGACACTCACAGATTCTGCTTTGCCGAGTTGTCTCAGAGGTAAGTGATTACTATTTGTAATCGTCATTGTTTAATTCTGCTGATGAACTGAGAATGAACTTTAGTTTGGTGAATTCCCCATTGATTCATTTGACTTAATCAGTAGCATGCTTCAAATTAGAAAAGTAACTAGATTTTAAATGAGAGTTGTTAATCCAATGTTTACGCCTTGGGTATTGGAACATGTAACAAGATGCGGAGACTGTGTAATCAGTAGATTGTGTATTTTGTTTTGAGCATTCATTGTGTAAATGTGTAATTAGGATTCAGCATTGTAATTAGACGAAAAGATAAAAATTTTTAATTATTTCGGAATACGTATTGGCTGAAAACAGCTGAAGTGCTTTATGTTTTTGCGCCATTATCAACAGCACCATTAGATCTTCTTAAATTGTGAAGTCCAGCATTTTTTGCATTGTTCATTTGAGACTTTATTCAAGCAAAAAGAATTTTATCTGTCATTGTCAAAGATTGGTGCTGTTTATTGATTTTGTGAATCAAATCCAAATAATCATGAAAACTGCAAAACTATTTGATGAGAATTACATAAATTTTGCGAACATTTTTAAAAAGTTTGTAGCAATCCACCGATAAGGAATGGACTTAACTACTCTATTGAAACTCGACAAATTCCCAATATGTTGGTGGACGGAGATGAAATCACGTATCGTTGTACTGGAAGTGGAGAAATTAGTGGCAGTGTGACGAATGAATGTCACGACAGTGGCCAATGGAGCATGTCAACACTTCCGTTATGCTGTAAGCTGAATTGAAATTTTGATTATGATCAAAAAGAACTTAAGTTTTGTTTTAAAAAGTAAACTGTTTGGCAATATTGCAGGAAAAGCTTTGGTAGTTTGCTACGAGAGAGCATATTTAAAACTAATCAACTTTAAATCGCATAAGCGTTGTTTAGAAACTAAAGTTCACAGAGCTTGACATCTCTGTTTCAAACTGTTCTATTTAGTCCCTGTTAGCAACCTTCGGAACTGTAAGCTGAAATAATCTATGTAAGGTTTTTTGAAAATTTAAACTGGCTGTCAAAATGCCTTTAAAGGGGCATTGAAGTCTAATTTTTGAATTTTAACACCAAATTTATAAAAAATAATTGATTAGCAACGTTTTTGTCCCGTTTTTTCATTGTTTGAGGTTAAATAGCTTCAAGGGAAAAGATTTTGAAATAAGGGAAAAATTTTGCAGGGGCAACACTACATCAAATTTGCATAAGCGATTTCAAAACCAACTTTGCCAAATTATAGGTCTGGGAGTAACAATGTGTCTTTGGCAGGTTTTTTGCTGTGGCTTCGGTACGTGGATGAGTTTTTAAAAGTGGAATTCCTATTAGTAGTTTAAATTTGCATCTTTTAGTACAAGCATATTTGATTTAGTGCACTTAGAAGAAAAAATGAAAAGTAGGCCTATTTTTTGGCCTAGTTGTTCTTTGTAATTATTAGGGTAAACCAACCTGTATAAATTGCTGTAGGTTAGACAAGACTTTACTGTTTTTTATAATTTCTTAATAGGCTAGGCTTACATACCGTAAGTGATGATTAATGTCATCATTAATAGGCTAGGCTTACATACCGTAAGTAATGATTAATGTCAGCTAGCGTGTAGTAGCCCTAGTAACAGCGACACCAAACGTAGACAAATTTTTAAAAAAGTGAAAGAAATTCTACGAAATAAGGGAAAATATAAATGCAAAAATCTTTTGACGTAGTAATCGTAGAATTCTGAAGTTGAGCTCAAAAGTTATTTTAAAAATACAAATTTTGTTTCAAATGCAATAAATCAGAAAACTTAGGCTTCAATGCTCCTTTAACCTCGCAAATTCAAAACACGCTCAGATTGTAAACAGTTAGATTACGATTTGGGCTGTCACTTCGGCGTAAAAGATGATGTCGATTATACATGATGAAGTAGAATGAGCGCAGTGACCTAGGGATTGAGCTAGAGAACATTTGAGCGATTAAAAGCGATTAGAACGATAGAGCGATAGAGTGGTTTCTAAAAAAAAAACAAAAAAACCGGCAAAAGGAGCTGAAGGGTCAGAATTCTAAACTTATAGTAATACGACTCCAACTTAAGTTACCAGAGACAAAACAAGTAAGAAGATTATAACGCAATCAAAAAGACGAGACGCTAACATGTACTCATAGATCTCTAACTATAATATGGGGTTCGTAAAATTATCTTAACCCTAAGCTACTCCACCTTTTTCAGAGCATTGACTCCTCAACATGCAGCAGGGCTTCTGAACGCCACCAAGGTTTTTCAATAATAACTTGAAAACTATCCTAGCTAGAAATTTCGAAATTTCACTACATGGTAGAGCAGTTTTTCGTCTTTCGATATCGCCAAAACAACTTTGAATTTTATTCCCGAAAGTTAATGAAATATGCAGTGAAATTTTGAATATTTAAGATGGTCAAGTTTCTGATCTTAAGCGCTTACTTGATAAGCACTAAAAGGGATTATAATGGTTATGCGGAATAATAATTCAGCGTGAAATGAGATTATGATTGCTTCGCCTTGAGAAGTGGTAACGGTAGTAATTAAGACTATGACGTACGCAATACGTTTATTGCGGGTCGACAAAATTATTCAAACACCAAAAAATTTCGGACAGTTTTAATTATTTGAACTGATGTAATGATGTAACATAGTTAGATGATATATGATAAGCTTTATTCGTGC
>CAWYPQ010000220.1:0-35153 GCA_963965965.1 Trididemnum nubilum | reverse complement strand
ATGGTGACGCCTTGATGCAGGGTGGCAAAACTGTGGCATGACAGTTGAGCTACTAGCTGCGCTGCTGGAATTTTCAGACAAAGATGCAGCACTCCGAATAGGTTTGTTTCTTGTATATGGCTGCAAATGAGGAGACGACCTTCCATGTCGACGCTTGGCAAGATGGGGTTGATTCTCCGATAAAACAGGCTTTACGCTGCATGACTGTGGAGACTCAAGCTGCACTTGAACATCAATGATTTCGGGTGAGGGTGGTTTCATTCTATTGTGAATAATTCCCGAATCACCACTTGTGCAAGATGAATTACTGTCGGAGTTATCAAAGCTTGGAACAAGTGCAGAATTGGATGCAGGACTTTCAGTATGGGTTACAAATTCAGCTGGCAATCTCATTCTGGCTGCTCTATGTCTTTCATCCAAGCTAGCCGACGAATGACTCGCTCCTCTTACTGCAGTTGATTCAAGTCGAGCTCGATTTTCCTGCATCTAAAAATGCATAAGTTATGACAGAAGCAATTGCTGTACAAGCATTTCCAGATTGTAACAGAATAAATATAGAGATATTTTTGTGATTCAGTTTACTTAACATCTCTGATTGATTCAGTTGAAACAGTTTGTTTGAATACTCACCAATATTTAAGTATTGATTATTAAAGGTTTTAAGTATTAACATCCTGATGATGAGTGCAATAATAGCTGATGAAGAATTTTTGATCGATAATACTTTCAGTTAGTTAGTCCGGTCTAACTATTCAAAGGCTAAATTGGTTTTTCAAACTTTTTCGAAGGCTAAATTAGTTTTTCAAACATTTTTTTTGGTGTAGCTTTACAGCAGCCAATTCCTGAAAGCACTGGATGTAGTTTTATTGGCATAAGCCACATGTAATTAGTCATAATAATACAGTACTGTAATGTTATTTAAGGCAATATCAGCCTTACTTGCATTAGTAATGAGTATGGCAACACCGGGAAAGGAGGTCATTCCATGCCATTCTGCCAGGCTGTAAACCAAACCTCTCCAATTTTTTTAATGCCTCAAAGTTAATTTCCGTACCACGCTACCTTACAGTATACCAAGTATGCTTTGGGGTCATTCCATGCCATTTCAGCAGAGTCAGGAAAGAAAAAAAGCAACAGGCGACACAACATCAGACAACAAATCATGCAAATGATAGTAACAACTTGAGATATAATAGCACCTTTACCACACTGCATCATTAAGCGCAATAAACTTGTGATGACTCTGGTACGAACTCATCAAAGACCTCTTTATACTCGCAAAGATATGTTTAATACAAGCACACAATCTATGAAAAACAAAACTAACGAGCTGAGTAGTAGCATAAAAATGAAACTATAACCTAAATGAAACTCACAGGCTTCAAAATCTTTTTAACTGTATTCACTAAATAAACGATCTACCTATCAAGTATACCACCCTCTCACCAAGAATACGTAATGTTTGCTCAGAAATGAAAGCACAATTAGCAAACTCAACAAAAAATAGGTAATCGTTTATAATAGCAAAACAGGTTGGAATATTCAAGCCAAGGCCCAAAAAATATTATTTACTTACAGAATGGTGAGCAGTTGTGTGATGATGAGTACTGCTCTCATGAGATTGCTCTGGTGATGATTTTTCTTTTCCATTTTTCTTCTTTGGGAGAATAGTCATACTGCTACTACCAAACACAAATGACTAAGCACAAAACTAACAAGAAGCAATTAGGAATAGGCTATGTATATATTTCTACATATCCATTTTGGTGTGCTCTGCTTTTATAAATGACACAAATTATGATCTTGTTCTTGTCGACAAACAATATCTTAAATCAATGCACTTTCAAGTAAAATAGCTAGGGTATCATTAAATATGATTTTTTTATATTTGCAGGCAATTATTTTCTGTATATACTTTCCTTACCACCAATAAATGGCACAAATCACAAAAAAACAATTAGTTTACTTTTTTGGCGTATTTGATAGTTGTTTAGTTATTGTAGTTATCTTTCAAGTTCAGGTTTATAAAAGTTTTAGACACAAGTAATAATTGACAGCTTTACTTATCACAGAATAGATGCAATTAAACAAGCAATGAAGAAAAAGGCATAAAGACCAATCATCAAGCCAAACTGCCACCTTATCATGTTCATGCTTAAGGCACATTCACATTTGCCAGTTATTTATAGTCAAGCTGAAATACGATAAAAAATTAACCAATTCTTCTTTCACAACATAGGGACACAAAATAATATTGCCAATATTAATGACAAGTGCTTGTTCAGTAGATATTTTCTGAATTGTGATTCAAAAAAAAAATTAGAGGTAAATACTAATAGTCCTTCAACTTTAGGCTTTATGTTTGGAGAGCCGTACAACCTCAGATTCAAATTTAAGCTTTATTGCCGAGCTGTTCACAAGAAGAAATGCTTTTATACAAGTACACAAAAATGAAATGAAGTTGTGGCCAAGCTAGCACATAAGTCAAGTGTAAATGGTGTATCTATGATATCAAATGCTAAAGTCATATGGAATAGCTCTAAATTAGACCTACACCATCATTCTGTATCCGAATAAGAAGACAGCTTGAGTGTTTAAGGGTATTGCTACACATATCTACCGGAGATCTATACTGTGTTCAGCAGCTAAAAAGATGTTGGTTTCAAAAATAGACATGATCCAAATTGTTCCTAAATTGATGCCATTTACACAAAACTTGATTTCAACCCAGCATCCTGAAATAAAAAATTGTTTGTCTAAACACAAAAGATTAAAATTGCTGAAATATTAGTTTTTGCAAGACAAACCTCTTGTGTCTATCTCTGGCAGTGTTCAGTTAATGACTGATCTAAAACTTTTTTAATGCTTCTTTACTACTCAGTCAAAAATGTTACTCTTTCATTTCTCCTTCTTCATCGTCTTCTTCTGCCCCTTTTATATATAAGACATTGTTGCACCTAATTAGAATTTCTCCCAAATGTCCTGAGAGTGCACCTTCTATGTATTCTTCAGTGTTAGCAAGTTGCATATTCATGTATCCATCTACTGATACAAGATATCCTTTGTATTCCATGCCCCACTTCAACTTGACTAGTACGGGTTTACCAGTTAAACCATTTAAAAAAGGTTTAGGGTTCATCGGAAGAGTAGCCATTTTGATAATGCAATTCTAAGTCTTTGCAAGGTTTGTAAATGCAGATATATCAGTACTTTTAGCAGTAGAAAACTACCGATACTACAAAATCAGATATAAGCCTAAATACTGGAAAAATAATGCTTATTAAAACAGGGTGAGCATGAATATTTACGCTTACACCACAGATCTTGAGTTTGATTCAAGTAAAACAATTGCATTTAATGCAAATGGATCCAGTTAAATTACATCACAAGCAATTCGCCAGGTTTTTGCATGTGATTAAATGGATTATGTGTTTATTTAAAATCAGCAAAAGAAGTCAAACATCAAGCAAAAAGCTTGGAATACGGCCAACTCCTAAGTGCGCGAGGACGATTTGTCCAAAATAAAAGTGCCACTATCGCTTCCTCGTGAGTGGAGGATAAATATGGGTCAATCAATCAGTAACAAAAAGCAAACATGAAACAGAAAAAAATAATTTATTGTTACATTTAGGGAAATAAGTAACTGTGCAAGGGTTGTTTGTTTAATGTTTTTTTGCATGCTTTCTTGCATTTCATTTTCTAGGTGAAAAAGGTGACAATGTTTGTCTCGTTGAATTGGAATCGTTGTAGAATTTTACTACGTACAAGCAACACTTAAATTGTTGATGAAGTCATTTCATCTTATCGTTGACATGTGATAGCGTACTATAAGTCGTATGTTTTGAAGAGGTATGTGTGCATTTGCATTGCGTGTTATATAAGCAGCTGTCTTTTTTTAGTGTGATAGTGCACATAATTATGTTCATAGTTGTGCATACACTCACAATGCTTGTTCAATAAAAGTCTGTCTCATTCTTTAGGTTGTGTTTGAAAGTTTGTGCGAGAAAGAGAGATTTGGTTTATTGTGACAATACACAGCGCACAACACAGCACACACAATTTACACAAAATGTAAATCACTTTATACAGCAGCCAACAGTCACTTTAGTAGGCACAGAAGACCATGAGGCCAGTCAAAGACTTAGAGGTCACCAAGTCTGTACCTACTTGTTTTTCATTTGGAAAAAATATTTTTTTCACATAAGTTTGAACATAGTGCAATGTGCATGAAAAATTTATCTTTTTTTATGAGTGTTTTGAGCTAACCTAAAATATCACAGACTATGTTTATAGATTTATGATGGCAAATTTTTTTGCTGCCACTGTCTTTCGAGAATTATTTTAGTTAATTGAACAGGCTAAATAGCTTTGATTTCTAAACAATTATCCAGATTACACAATAAACTAATACACGATAAATAGAAATAGCCTATTCAGTATTTTCTTTTTAAAAAAATAGGCTATGGTTTGGGATTGACAATTCACAAACAAATATGTAATTATTCAGTATGCAATTAACCAAATTTGTCTGTGCTACAAAGTGTTTTACAATTCTTTTTACGTTTTAAAAATACTCTAATTTTTGGTCTTAATTTTTTATTTTTTTCTTCTCGCCTATTTCAGATTTTGTTGTAATTACTATTTGTCATTTGATATCATGACGATCGTATGGTCTATTCCAAGAGCAAAGACCAAGATTGTTGAAATGTGGTTTGAGCAAAATGCCTTACAACAATTCATAGTTGTTATACTTGAGAATTTTAACTGGCGATATTAAAAATTTTCATGACAAAAATTTATTCAATACAACTGCCCAATGTTCATCACTAAAGGAACATTCTTTGACTGCAAAAACAGGTAAGCTGGTGAACAATTACTACAAAATCTCCTGCATTTGAATGCAAAGAAAATGATGTTCAGACCATACTGGTTTGGGGGCAGCAGAAGAAGAACTATCACAAACAATAGAGAATGCTACAGAAAAATATTAAATCAAAGTAATGAAAACCTGAACCAGAACAAGTAACGAAAACCTGGTATTAACAGGGTAAACAATAATTATTGTTCATTAAGACCAGGGCTGCAAACTCACTCCGATTTTTATTCAAATTCAAGTTTAGTCAACTTTAAGCAAGTCAAAGTTCAAGTTTGAGCATTCCAATTTTTTCAAGTTGAAGTTCGGCAAATACTAAGTCTATTTTTCAACTTAAGCTTTCTCCATGCTAATTTTTCAGATCAGAGATCGCCATGCCATAAACAAGCAAAAGTCAATCTCAATCTACCCTGCATAATTAACAGAAAATATTTCTTTGTAACAACTTTATAATTTTCAAATTTCTATTTAATGAACTCGAACAGTTTTATTTGAGTTCAAGTTCGATTTCAGAAACATTATATTTTTGAGTTTGAGAAAAGAATAAAATTTTTTCAAGTTTGTAGCCCTGCTTATGAACTTGACAAGCAACATAATTTCAGCTTCAGGCTTTTACTTATATCTGATATGTAGCATTAAGACTATCACTCATCAAAAGGAAGTGCCTATTTAGCCACTAGTGGCAAACAGTATTTTTTCTCTGTTTGGGTTTGGGTTAGATTAGGGCTATTTTGGCAGTGGTGGCAAAATCTGAAATAGCGTCTGGGTAATTTTGCCACCAGTGTCAAAATACCATGGAGCTATTTTGCTTATCAAGGCAAAATAGCAACTGCCTTATCAGAAACCCAGAAATAGGCTGATCAAACCATGTCACCAACACAACTACGAAAGAAAAACTGTAACTGAAACAAAAATTAGCCAAACGGTTTGCCAATTACAATTGAATAAAGTAGGCTATATATTATATACTATGGGCTATGGAAAGCTTTATTTTTACTGCAAATTTCTATCTACTCAGTACTGTATTTTTTTATTAGGATTCTCAACCCTAAATCAAATTTAACTGAACTCAAATCCTCAGCCTACTCTAAACACTTAACAGTAAAACTGACCCCAAATCCATAACTGATAACATAAGCCTAACTAACCGCTAACTGACTAGGCATTAAAAACAAGGCAAAGTCTTGGTGCACATTATAAGCACGAAGACACTTTGTAATAAAACCTAAAAGGTTAGAACTGAGAAGTAGCATTAACCCAACCCAGAACCCTAACCTAGTCTGCAAGTGCATCTAACTTTTTTGGTTGGCAGTGGCTATTTTGCCTCTATAGGCAAAATAGTCCCATGTTATTTTGCCATTTGGAGGCAAAATAGTCCTAATGGCTATTTTGCTGCAAGTGCCAAACTAGCCCTAAGCCTAATCCTAACCCAAACCCTAACCCTAACCTAAACTCTAACCCTAATCCCAACCCTAGCCCTAACCCAACAAAGGAAAAACACTATTTTGCCTCTAGAAACAAAATAGCCACTTCCTCTTTGGTTTTGTTTACCCCATCCACAAATTTCTGCATGTCATTCATCCTGTATATAAAAATATGATTTCAGGTAGGCCTACATATTACACATAACCAAAAGCGCAACCAAGATTTTGTTAAGGAGGGAGGGCTTGAACCAAAAGGTAAACTGTTTTACCTAAAAAATGACTCAATTGGGTAGCCATGAGCATGGTGGTGAACTGGTGCAACTCACACGAATTATATTTCTGTATTTGAGGGTCTGGGAGCAGAGCACCCAACCACTGGAGGCCATGCTGCATGAGAGTCTGGGGGCAGTTGCTGGACAATTACTGTAGGCCTAGGCCAGTAGGAGACGGTATAGTGATTTGTCAGCAAAAATAGCCATTTCACTTTTCAGACTTTACTTTTTGGAGCCATTTGAAAAAGTTAAATTGTTAAGATTTTTGTTGTAGCCTATTTCAAATCAAAAATACCAGAATAAATAAAGGAAGTGGCTAGCAGGCAAGTGTTATGCTGCGTAATGCCCATAAAGAGAATAAGAAACCAAAGAGCGAGCGCTCATTTTCTCATTTACTGGTACTTTTATTTTTTAAATTATCGTTAGGGTTTGGGTTAGATTTTGAAAGCCAGTTGAAGAATTAAATTGCCAGTTGAAGAACTAAATTTGAAAGCCAGTTGAAAAATTAAATTGCCTTGGCTAGTCCTTTCAAGCCTGCCCCTCTTACTCAAAGGCAGACAGGTCAAGTCCACTGTCCAAAATACTTGGAATAATTGTAAAATTTTCAAAATAGTGCTTTTCCTCTGTTTCGATTAGGGTTAGAGTTTTGGTTAGGGCTATTTTGGCACTAGCAGCATTAGGAGAATTTTGCCTCCAAATGACAAAATAACATGGTGCTATTTTGCCTCTAGAGGCAAAATAGCCACTGCCTATTTTTAAACCCTTGCAATTTTGGGTTAAACTTTTGAGGTGACTTGGCTAAGGCCTAAGGGGGGCTTGAAGCCCCATTTATTGCAACAAAGAAAAGGTGAAATTACTCAAAGGTAAAAGTTGTACTGAGCATACAAAAATTCAGAATTGGGTTGTGGCATCCTAGAAAGTGAATCTTTGTGATAAGTTGTTGCTTCCAAGCAAGTTCTGATTTACCTCTCTTTCTTCCTTTGTTGATCACAAAGGGGGCATGGGGGCAGAGCTCCCAGCTGCTGGGCAATTTTTTTGTAAGTTTTTGGAAAAAAAATGGTTATTTTAATGCGATTCGGATCACATTTCGCACGTTTTTAGAGCCATTCGAAAGAACAAAATTTTTGATGTTTGAAAGCCAATTGAAAAAATCACTCCCTTTACCTCAGGTCAAGTCCAAAAAACGTTTAAAATCTTGCATTTTGGGGTTAAATTTTGTGACTTGGCCCAAGTCAGGGAAATCAAGCTTCATTGCTTTCTGTAACATTTTTAGCATTAAATAATGCACTCGAAGATTTGCCTTAGAAGATTTTTGTTTTGTCATGAAAATAACCACTTTTAAGAATATATGTGTGACCAGGGGCCCAGGCACCCTTGATTCAAATTCAATAATTTGTTCAATAAGCATTTCCCCTAACTTGGTTTTTTCAAAAACATTTTGTTGCGTGAAAACTGACTAGATGGAGGTGAATTGCTATTTGAAGTTGGTAATTTAAAGTTATTTGAAGTTGGTACATTAGATGCCATAAATGGTTACTAATCATGTTATAGTAATATAAAAGTTAGCTGGGGGCCTAAAACAGATTATTGCATAAAAAAGTTAGATGAGTGCCTGAGATTGCACCTATTAGAACAAAAACACTGAATTTCTCCCGGCTTGTACATTTAAATTGGTTGGTAAAAATTTAAATTGAGAGGGCATGGGGCCCCTGGTCATCAATATAAGTTATCGCTAATTGCCGTTGTAGGCATGTACTGTAGCACTCAAAAAATGCTAAAAGAAACTGAATAAATAGGCTTTGTGTTATCATTTTTATCATTGATAGCTTTTCAATTGGGGGGAAAGCAGAGGACCCAGTCCTTCTGGCTATGCCTATGGTTTAATGATTATCGTACAAGTTTGCCCTCACATCTACTAGAACATTTACCGTAATAGAAATACCAAACTTTAACACCAAAAAGAATTACCACAGGCTTAAAAACTAAAAATATACATAAAATTAAGCTGAAACAGTGATGAAATAGCAAATCTGAGTTTTTGTGACAATGTAAAAAAACAAAATTTACGACTGGGCAAATTGTCAGCCTCAAAATAAAAAAAACAGCAAGTCAAATCTATCAAGGTTGTCAACTGTTACATTAATGCTGCAATTAAATTGCAATTTACTTACAATGATGCAATGCGTACACAGTTTGCGCAATGTACACAACCAAAGTACTGCGATATATCGACAAATAATATGCGTAGATATTGAAGTTGAATACTTCTGTGACAATATTGTTATTAGTTGAATACTGACAATATTAGTTGAATACTGCAAATATTAGTTGAATACTTCTGTGACAATACTACCCGACATCGGTATGTATTTTTCTGTAAATACAAAGCACAAAATCTAGTATGGAATTGGTATGGAAGTATGGAAGATTGTCTTCCATTCCATGTTTGAAATCTTCCATTCCATTAAATTCTGGCATCTTCCATATTCCATACCAAAATTTCCATTCCATTCCATACCATGCCCTACCCACTAGAGATGGTGCGGTGCACAAAATTCTTTTCCACAAACTGCACCACACCGCTCAATTCTATCCGCATACCGCACTGCACCGCAAAAAGTTTGTGAACTCAATACACCGCACCGCAAATCCTACCGCAAGCCAAAATATAATGGTTAACATTATTGCCCAACACCAATACTGTATTTTACTGCATGCAAAATTACAAACCAAACAGGTAGCCACCCCATGGTCCACCTGATGCTACTTAAACAATAGCTTCAGATAATGGTTTGGTCTAAACTGTTACTTAACTAAACAAGCCAATTAATCCAACCCTTGATGATAGATCTCAGTTCAATTTTAATTAATAAAAAAATATCCCATCATGAATCAAACCATGGACATTACCGGTATGTTTGAAATACTGAATATATCAGCACTTCCACTTTAGAAGTTTCAACTGCCAAAGTTTGATGGCTGCATTCATGCAAACAGTAGCACTGAAAGCACAGTCACATCTGACATCATAACCAGGCTTGCAAGAGTAAGTTATGGTCATGCTTGATATGGTAAGTTACAATGTACTGCTCAAAGTTTCTTAAGCTTAAGGTGAAGAATTGTTATGCAAAAGTAGTTTTAACCATTCCATCTTATTTTTTGTAACCGGTATCACATACGAAGTGACTTGGCGCACGGAACGTGCGCGGTTAAATAAACAGAGATTCCAGTGACGTCACTCGTTTTCAGAAATTTTTATTTTGATTATTACAGTTATAGGTTTGGGTTAGGGTTTAGGTTAGGGTTTGGGTTAGGGCTAGGATTAGGGTTTGGGTTAGGGTTAGGGCTTAGGGTTAGTTTTTTTAGTCTATATTACAAAATGTCTGCGCGCACGGAACGTGCGCCAAGCCTTTTCCTATCACATATGCTATGGGAATACTAATAAGTATAAATGAAAAGGGTGGTTTAACGTTAAGCACTTTGTGCTTCTGCACAATCAGTCAACGAGCGTCAACATGTTGAATTTGAACCATAATACAAGCAGTTATTGCTAACTATAATATCTATATCTATTGTTGATTTAGAATGGAGAGAAAAAGATGCACTGACATCTCATTATGGCTCCTCTTGAAACAGTGAAATCTGAGGCTACTTTACGCTGTACAGTACAGGAATAGGTTGGCGAGTGGGGTTGGGTGACTGATAGTGATACTACCTACAATCACAGAAAAAAATTTCAAACTATCAATCTGAAATTCCTAACTCACTGCTCACACTACAATACTCAGGTACTGTAGATTCAAGCAGTCAATAAAATTTTGTCATGCTCTCAGTAGCCTACCACTAAACACTAAAGCTTCAATGATAAACTTTAATTTTCAATGTAATGAAACCTATAGTTTTTAGAAATAGCCACTAGCCTGTTAGCCTTGGAACTGTGATACACTGGCATGATATATGCAACAAACTCAACTTTACTAGGCTACACGTCAAAAACCCAAAGTAAACTTACCGTACCAGACTAGGCCTACTAGTACACAGTAGCCTAGTCCCTGAGTCATCAGTAAGCAACTCTGTACTGGTATTTCATTAGGCCAATCAGTATCACATATGATCACATATGATAGTTGATACCAGTATCAGGCTACAGTATTGGTATAAGTTGTGTACCAGTAGGCTACTTACAAGTAGGCCTAGTACCGGTAAGTAGGCCTATCGGTACCTGCTTACAGTTTGACTATAATTAACTGTCAAACTCTATGCAGGTACCGATATTTACTACTTGTAAGTAGCCTATAGACTTGTGCCAAATACTGTAATCATAATATCACCTTATCTGTAAGTGTCTGGTGTTACGCAGTATAGCCTATACCAGTGTGCAGTGGCCTGGGCATTACCATAGGTACCAGTGCAGAAGTGTACCAGCCTATCCAGCCCAACTCAGAGCTTACCGGTACAAGCTGCATTACTATTACCGGTAGGGTGTTAGACTGTAGATACGCTCGGTAGGCCTATGATTTGAAGGTTACACCTAGGCTACCGGTACACCATGGTACCTAACAGGCTACATTGAGACTGAATTTAACAACTAAGATAGAGTGGCTGATTCCTAACCTAATCCTAAGAAGTGGTCTCGTCCTCCACGCTGCAGCTGCACTGCACTGCAAAACTACTGGAACTTTTCACGCTGCGCAGCGCTGTTGGCTAACCGCGTACGCTGCGCGGCTACCATCTCTACTGCCCACCAGAGGTGTCCGGAGTCTAAAAATTTCAATCCGATTCCTAATCCGAATCCGAAACGTTAAAATCCGAATCCGAAACGTTAAAATCCGAATCCGACTCCGAATCCTAAAAAATTCAGGAAACAGAATCCTGTATTGGTATTATATACAAATTATATATACCGGGACTCTATACTGATAGCTTATTAACTGTTAAGGTACCAGTATAACACCAAAATAAAAATTGTATCATCCAAAATTGAATCCTGATCCTGATCCGGATCTGGAAAAAGCAAAAAATCACAATCCTGATCCGGATTCGATTCCGAAGCAAAATCTGGATTATCCGGTTTTTAAAATCCGGATCCGGCTCAGTTGTACACCTCTGCTGCCCACCAATGATCAAGGCTGTAGAGTGGAGCGGAGTAGCTAATTTTTCCGCTCCGCTCCACTCCGTTATTTCTTTAAAGTAGAAGCTAGTCATGAAAACGCTTACGCACGAGCCATTGCCTTTTTGTCATACATTTGGTTTAAATACGACATTTTGTCTCTTCCATGCTGCAAGCTGGGCAGTGTAGTGGTTAGTACACTCAACTCTCGATCCTCCGCACTCGGGTTCGATTCGCAGATGGATTGTGCAAACGTGATACAGTATGCAGGAACCTGGAAGGAGATGTACATAGGTACCTTTTTTGCTTGAAAACCTTGCATTACAGTTAGGGCAGCGATGCCAGCTTGAGGGGATAGCAATTACGTAGCGGCAGCTTTTCAGCGTACAAAAGCGACGTACCATTACGCTTGAGTGCGGCTCCCTGTGTAAGTTTTGCATGACCAGCTCCTCGTCTTCTTTAACACGAGAAGCTAGTCATGCAAAACTTACGTACGGAGCTGCACTCAAGCGTAATGGTACGTCACTTTTTTAAGCTAAAAAGCAGCTGCTACTTAATTGCTATCCCCTCAGGCTGGCATCACTACCCCAACCCTAACTGTAATGCATCACACATGCACAACCCAACCACGAATCGAACCCGGGTGCAGAGGGTTGAGAGCTGAGTGTCATAACCACTACACCACCCAGCTTGCAGCAATGTGGTGACAAAATGTCGTATTTAAACCAAATGTATGAGAAAAAAGCAATGGCTCGGGCGTGAGCGTTTGCATGACTAGCTTCTACTTTTCTTTAACTGACTCCGGCTCCAATCCGGCTCCGAAATTTTATGACAGCACTTTGCTCCAAAATACTCCGAGATAAAAATACGCTTCGATGAAAACTTCAAACTCTTTTTCAAGTTGCTCAATAGCCTGGGATAAACCTAGCCAAGCTACATATTCTGATATTCCATTTCCAGAATGCAAAATTAGTTACTCATTTTACTACCAACTATCACTACAGCTTGAAAGCAGTGGTGGGCAGTAACTAGTTACAATTGTAACTAGTTATTACAATTGTAAATAGTTATTACAATTGTAACTACAATTGTAAATAGTTACAATTGTAACTAGTTACAATTGTAACTAGTTACTGTAACTAGTTATTTTTAGTAACTGCAACTGTAACTTCGTTACTTTTTTTCAGATGTAACGATATTTGTTACTAGTTACCAGTTTAGAGCCCTAAAAAAAGTTACAGTTACTTTTTGTACTACATGCTTTGAAGCAAATTACAAATTTTTATGAATTCTATTCAAAATAATTGTATTACACTGGCAACACAGGACGCACAGTCGCATGTCTGATCAACCATAACCTTTTATCCATATTTTGTTTACTGTGTTCACTGGACTATATGTGTAGTTGCTGGTTAAAGTGAAGGCAGTGATAGTTTTCCAACTTCGTTTTTTGGTGATTGAAACCGTTTGGGGATTCAGTGTTGAGTAGGCCTACTGCACAGCTGTACGAGTACTAGCAATCAGGATTAGTTTGCAATTTTAGTGAAATGCATTTCTAATCAGTGCAACCTAGTTCAAGAGGCTGGAGCAAGAAGAATCGGAGGGGTTAGGGATTATCTCATCTAGATGATAACAGTTGTTATCGTAAAATTGTGTTTGGGGTTCTGGATCAAGTTTCTGGGTCAACTTTAAGATTAACGTTTAAGTTTCCAGGTTTCGTATTTGGAGTTTGCAGTTAGCGTTCGATTTTGGTTTTATGGATTGTGGATTACAGTTTTGTAGTTTAAAATAAAAGGTTGGGATTTTGGGTTAGGGTTTAGTCTTTGAGTTTTAGCAAGGGTGTCAGGCAACCTTCCAGTTGTTCTGTATTGATTTGCACCGTCCTCTTGCCTCCACTTAAACTGGTAGGTTCTGGTATCGATGACACGTTTTCAAACCAGCTTTCAGACTTTAGAGTTTGGGTTTAAGAGTTTGATATTACATTAAATAACCCCCATAAGTTACCCAACTGTTGCATACCGGAAGCACATTGATTACCGGTATCGCATGAGATACTTTTTGTGTTCAGGAGTCTATGTTACCTAGCTGCCTCGTACCGGTACTGATACGATGCTACATTACGGTGTACCGGTAGACGGTATTTGAGATTAATATATTTTTGAGACAAACAGACGTAATCTGGCAAGTGCCGACAGGCCTGATTTTAGTCCAAATTTTTAATCACTGAAAGTAACTGTAACTTGTAACTGTAACTAGTTACGTTTTCAAATTTGTAACTGTAACTTAGTTACTTTTTTTGCCTAGTAACTGTAACTTGTAACTAGTTACTTTTAGAAAGTAACTTACCCAACACTGCTTAAAAGACTACTTTAAAATCAGACTCTAGCTCCAATCCGACTACTAGTTTTTTTAAATTGTCACTCCGGCTCTGCTCCGGAAAAAAAATGCAAAATCCGTCTCCGACTCCGCTCCGGCTCCGGCTCCAAGCTCCACTCTACAAGGTTGGAAAAATGGAAAGTTCAATTACATTGCGTCGGATTTTAGCGCCAATCAAAGCAGTAGAAGCATGTCGATTTAGAACTTAGTCGGAAAAATTTGCCTCCAAAATTTCCGCGTTTTTCTTCTTTTGCGACTTTTCCTTTCAAAAAAAAAAAAGATCTTTACCCCTCGGGGGGGGGGGGGGGCACTAATTTTGAAGGTGTTGTCACCGTCCAGTGTCCACGGCATAATTTACGTTAATTAGAAGTTTTTGCGCCGCGCCAAAGCTGAATCTGCTCTGCATTTTCTCCGTCAGTTTGGCGCAAGATTTCGTGATGCTATTGTTGTGCCCGAAAAATTCATTCATTTATTTATTTTATTCTTGACCACCACAACAACAGCGAATGCATAGTAGCACAATAATAACACGTAAAGTCAGGAAGAGGAAGTAGCCACACAACGTCAAACGTTAAGACATACTGTAGCGCCGTTTTGTTATTTTTCTTATTTATTTATTTATTTATTTATTTATTTTGTGCGAGTTTCAAACCCGGTTTCATTATTTTCTTAAATTTTTATTTGGAGGCCACCACTCGTTCCTCAAGGCAAGTATTTATTGATTGAATCGCTACAAACGTAAAAATCTGTTAAATCCGGTTGCTATAAAGATATTCTTTCCTTTTATATGACGTAAGTTACTGATTTTTGCGTTGACCTAATTGAATGCAAATTTTATACTTTGCAAGCTTGACCTTACGATGCCAAAATCACATTTCAGTTGAGCGTCTGCAGTAAGCAGAGATTATTTTTTGTTACTTAATTTAAAGGTTGAGTCAGCAAAGAACTACAATTTGAATTGGAGATATGGCTGCCTTTGTTAAATTGTTTGTTAATTGTAAAAATAGATTCTAAATTTGAATAAGTTAATGAGATAAACAAGTTGTGTGCTAAAGGTCATATCTTGTTTTCGTTGCAGCATTAATTCCAATTTGTTTTGTTTTTGGTTCAAATTTAAGCTTTAATTTATTCCGTAAAATACTTCATGTGTTTTTTGAGAGTCTAACGTTTACTTTGTTCTAGAAACCGCTTCCGTTTCCGCTTCCCATTTTCGCTTCCGCTTACCTATACGCAAACAAATAAAGGATGAAAATTTCAAACAAGTAGGCTACAGCGTGTAACGAATTTTCGAGGCAGACGGTAGATAAATCAAATCCGAAACACATACAAAAGAAATTGAGGACAAAAAAGCGGTTTTTATTTGCATGGTTGCTACACCTGTCACACAAGTTGAAGTATGCACAATGTAAGCCTAATCAATCATACTCTTCAACGTACACATCCAGGCACACAAGATGTGAGTAAAATTAATGGCTGGAGTTGTTGTTCAAGTAATTGGAAAATTTCGCGCAGCAAGCGAACTTTTCAAAGTGGTCAGTGATAAGGGTGCTTTCTCTCATGTTAAAAAGTTTTCTGATAAAATACGTATAACGCCGCACACCAACGTAGCCACTAGTAGATATGAAATTAGGTGCATGGCAGTGCCATCGCCAGGGCAAATGAAGTGAGGGGGCACTAGCCAAAATTGGGGGGGCACTAAATTTTGCACAGTGGTGGGCAAGTTACTTTCTAAATATAACTAGTTACAAGTTACAGTTACTAGGCAAAAAAAGTAACTAAGTTACAGTTACAGTTACAAATTTGAAAACGTAACTAGTTACAGTTACAAGTTACAGTTACTTTTAGTGATTAAAAATTTGGACTAAAAACAGGCCTGTCGGCACTTGCCAGATTACGTCTGTTTGTTTCAAAAGTATATTAAGACCACCCAAGGATGTTTCTTTGTCACAAAATTTAGTTTTGTCAAAGCGTTAAATTTCATGCATCAACTTTCAAAGTCGCATTTGTGTAAGAATGCAAAGAAAAAAGGATTAGCTAGATCTAAAAATATGCACTGATAGTTACAAAAATTTTGAAAACAGAAATCAGTTAATTGCCTTTCAAAAAGACTAACATTTCAAAGTGTTCGTCACTGAGCCCACAGCGTTTTGGTTTTAAGATATCTTTATTCAAACTAAATATAGTCTCTTCACTACTGCACTAGATGGTAGGGTAGTATTATATTGAAATTGCAAACTAACACTGATTGCTAGTACACGTACAGCTGTGCAGTAGGCCTACTCAGCACTAAATCCCAAACGGTTTCAATCACCAGAAAGCAAAGTTGGAAAAGTGAACACAGTGAACAAAATATGATAAAAGGTTATGGTTGATCAGACATGCGACTGTGCGTCCTGTGTTGCCAGTGTAATACAATTATTTTGAATGGATTTCATAAAAAATCTGTAATTTGCTTCAAAGCATGTAGTACAAAAAGTAACTGTAACTGTAACTTTTTTTAGGGCTTTAAACTGGTAACTAGTTACAAATATCGTTACATCTGAAAAAAGTAACGAAGTTACAGTAACTAAAAAAGTAACTAGTTACAATTGTAACTAGTTACTGCCCACCACTGACTTTACATATAAAAACTCATCTTCAGATCTTGTACGGCAACAATTATGCGCAATTTTAAAACAAGGCCGGCAGCATTTCTTAGTTCCTTTCGTCTGCGGCCCATAGTCGCCTGAAAAATCTAACTACAGCAGTGAATGCTACCAGACGTGCTACCAAGATTTTGCTAAGAGAGATAAACCTGAAGTAAATCTTTTCGCACAAAAACTGCCCGCTTTAGCCCCCGTGCTGAACAAACTAATGGAACTCAAGCGTATCACAGACGGGACATAGTCATTAAATATTTACTGACTGTGGACGAAAGGGGGGCCTGGAAAATTTTTGCGATTTTGTAGCAAAAAAAAGCAATGATTTTAAAGCCATTTTTATCACATTTTCCACTTTTTGAAGCTATATGAATAACTAAATTGCTAAAATTTAAAAGTCATGTCAAAGAATTAAATTGCTTAGCACCTTCAACCCCCCTTACTTCAGGTCAAGTCTAAAATACATTTAAACGCTTGTGTTTTAAAGTTAAATTTTCAAAGTACCTGGCTAAGAGGGTTTGAGCCCCTTCACCTTGGTAGCGTCACTAACTGCGACTTCAAAAACTTGAGTGTGCTCTAAAAATCAAAACAGCTGGTCTTTGAAAACAAAATGCTTTCACGAATTGTTTCAAGCCATAATTACTAACAAAGTACCAGTTACGACTCTGCAGGCTTACATCTGTCTTTCGCGACACATTCGTATAGACGTGTTAATAAAACGGAATATTTAGCCAGATTTATGTGACACAGCAGTTGGTTGCCAGCAATTTTGCAAAGAATGGAGAAAACATCAAAAGAGAATTATGTTTGTACGTAGGCTAATTATTCCTTTTTCCATCGTTGTGTGTTGTCTTGTCATTGATTGATGTTCCAAAACAGTATTTTGAATAAACCTAAATGGGGGGCACAAGCAGTCTTTAGGGGGGCACGACCCCCCTGGCTTTCCCGTAGCAACGGCACTGATGCAATGGTTATTAATGACGCATTCTCCGGGTGTTCAAGGTGTGCAGTGAACACCCCTCCAATCTGACTGTAGTGACTCTGGGCTGTTTTGAACCACAATAATTTGCGTTTTGTTTGGAGTACGTTTCAGTGCGCAGCAACTATTTCTAAAACGCGCGCTGAACGCTGATTTGATTAAAACTTGCGATTAAGCGATTATCACGCCATTTTAGGAAACATTGTGTTGTCACGTTAGCGGTGTATCTAGTAAATTACTACAGGGATTCTTTCTGGATTTGACGTTATTGTATAAGGACATTTTGAGGTTTAAGGTTTTTTTTTTTGGTTTTACAGATTGAAATAAAAAGACAAAGATTTGTTTTTAACCAAGTTGAGTTGTTAATTTTGGAGCATCGAAGCTAGAGCAGTCAGGATTGGGTTCACCAAACCCAAATTCCTACTCTGACTTACCTAAAAAATGTTTTTTTTCTAATTTTCTATTTTATTTTTGATATTTTCTTCCAATCGATTTTTTTTAACACCTTGACCAAACTATTTTTTTAAACTTTTTTTTACTTTTGTCGGTGACTTTTTTTTTAACGCATGTTTATGTTGGAAAGTGAATTTTCATGCCTTTTACCATTGTGCGTTTACCAGGCCTTATGATAATTTAATAATTGGAACAACCGACGCTCGTGTTGCGTGTTCCATTGTTTTTACTCGGTCATTTTTAAACTAACGAGTGTGAGATTTCAGACTTTTGCTGATAACTCGAGGACGGTTTGGTCTAGCTACATGAAATTCGACCGCAGTTTGAGATTAATGAGTAGCATGTTTGCATCAAATTTTGAGGCAATTATTCACGTGACTTTGGTTTTAGGACCCGAAAACCGCCCCGAAAGTTTGGCGTAAAAAGCCGCCTCATTCAAAAACGGCTTAAAGGGAGGGTGCAGCCCAGCCAAGTATGACATCAAAAAATTGCATTTAATTTTCTGATCACAAAGCAAAAAGAATTTTTTTCGAAGATTGTCTAGTTTCTGAAAAAATCAAAAAAATCCGTTTCAACTTCGTACATTTGGATTGGATTGGCTAACAATTTGATGACGAACTAGTTGGTTAGCAAAAAAAAAACGCGAAAGCTTGTTCACAATGGTAAACAACAAGGATAAGCGAGGTAGGAGTAAGAAATCACGCAAAATTACCAAAGAAAAATAGCTTTAAAAGCGGCCATTGTTTTAAAACGCTTGCTTAATACATTTTTTAGCATATAGGTGTGTCCATTGTTTCTTCTATACGACAGTTAGACCATAGTCACTGTACATTTAGTGACTATGGTTAGACTGCGGTTATACATTGGTATACCGGACGCATATAAGCTAAACATAGCTGTAAGAGATAGCTTTAAAAGCGGCCATTGTTTTAAAACAATTGCTTGATACATTCTATAGCTTAAATGCGTCCGGTATACCAGGTGTCGGTATACCAATGTATAACTGCAGTCTAACTATCGAATAGAAGAAACAATGGACACATCCATAAGAAAAAAAAATGTATTAAGCAAGCGTTTTAAAACAATGGCCGCTTTTAAAGCTATCTCTCTTTGGTAATTTTGCGTGATTTCTAACTCCTACCTCGCTTATCCTTGTTGTTTACCATTGTGAACAAGCTTTCGCGTTTTTTTTTTGCTAACCAACTAGTACGTCATCAAATTGTCAGCCAATCCAATCCAAATGTGCGGAGTTGAAACGGATTTTTTTGATTTTTTCAGAAACTAGACAATCTTCGAAAAAAATTCTTTTTGCTTAGTGATCAGAAAATTAAATGCGATTTTTTGATGTCATACTTGGCTAGGCTGCACCCTCCCTTTAAGTACAGCAAAAACTATTTTACACGGTTATATGGCTTAAGCAGGGACGTGCGGTCAGGGGAGGCAGGTGAGGCTGTGCCTCACCTGTAGAATTGTGCAAAGGAAAACGAAAATAAAATATATAATTAAAATAAAATGGTTTAACGCAAATCAAAATATTTATCAAAAACTTTATTAATTTTGTCATATTTACTTTTTTTGTGTATTCACTGCTTTTATGTTATGTCTTTCGCATTAAAACGCCCAAACTATTTGGTGTAATATTGCTATCACTACGGCATGCCATTGAGCAGCGCTTTAAATATGCGAAGTGAGGCATTGTCAATTGTGCCTCACTTCAGCCAAATAAATTTTAATAAACAAACTAAAAGTATGCCTTTTTTTCAGACAAATCGCGGACAACGCATAATGCTTGTAAAATCTGATTTTACCGCGCGCCTCACCTGTGACGTCATAGAATGAGAAAAAGTTTAAGCAGTTTTTTTGTAGTCTTTCGTTCATTGCGAAATTGAACAAGTAATTTTTCTAGCGAAATAAAAACAATTTAATACGAGAAAATGAACTAAAATGGAAGAAAATTTAGTCTCAACGCTGAGAGACTTTCTAAACTAAGTTTTTAATCTAAACTTGAAGTCATAGCTAAAAGAAAACCGATTTAAAAGATTTCCTCGAGACATCATTATAAAAGAACCCCCTCAATTCAGAAAAAGTAGAACCGTACTCAAGAACGAAGTGGTTGCGCTATATAAAAATCTTCATTTTTGCTTTCATGTTTTTAGCAAACAATAATGTTGGGACTGAAACCGGGTTTTTGTGACTTAAGAGAATTTGCCAAGAAGGCTTAGCAAGCACGAAAACTTCAATATTGTCCTCATTCAAAGCCAAATAATAGGCTAGACTACCTTTATAGATTTTTGAAACTTCAAGAATTGATATGGCTTTAAGTGAACAGCTAAAATTAAACGAATAATTAATTAATTATCGAAAAATTTGGTTTTCGTTTAATGGCTATGAAAACAATTATTTTCTTGTCATTTATTGCCTTAAATCATGTTTTTGCAAACATGTGTGTGAAAAAAAATTGTGCCTCACCAACCAAAAGCCTCACCGCACGTCATTGGTCTTAAGATACTCTTTCATCTCAACCATTAACCAACCCACGTTTGGACGCGATAGGTTTTTTTTCTTTTTTTTCTTCCTAAATCGTGTACGCTCTTCTCCTAAACCACAAAACATCCCTACCAATCGAATTTTTGCAGCCATGAGGTTTTTTCGTTTTCTTTTTCGTTTTCTTTTTTCTTCTTTTTTTCTTCCTAAATCTTGTACGCTCTTCATCTCCTAAACCACAAAACATCGAAATTTAATTTTTGTTTAAAGTTGTTGAGCTGTAAACGCGATTTTGTCTCCCGAAAGTATTTGGGGCGACTCCCCTGGGAACCCCCTTGAAAATCAATTTTTTGAACAGCTTAAGCTACGAGGCCAGTTTTTTGTTATCAGCAGATATTTAAGAGACAAATATTTTGACTTAGGTTGGAGTACTACCCCCTCGGGGACCCCCCGAATTGCCTCCCAAAATTAAGTTTATGACCGGCTTAACCTAGGGTGCAAGTGTTGCTTGATATCAGTAGATATTTAACATAAAATATTTTGACATAGTTTGGGGGTACCACACTCCCCGGGACTCCCCCAAATGAGCCCCCCAAAAATCACTTGTTTTGAACAGCTTAACTTAGGGTGCCAGTGTTATTTAATAACACTAGATATTTAACAGACAAATATTTTGACATAATTTGGGGGTGCCACAATCCTCGGAGATCCCCCCAAAATCAGTTTTTTGAATGGCTTAACTTAGGGTGCTAGCAGCTTTTTCGATGTCAGTAGATATTCAACAGACAAATATTTTGACATAGTTTGGGGGTACCACTCCCCCGGAGACCCCCCAAAAATTAATTTTTTGAACGGCTCAAGCTAGATCGTAAGTTTTTTGGATATCAGCAGTTGTTTTGGAGACAAATATTTTGGCATAGTTCCAACGGCTTAGGCTTGGATAGGATGATTTTTTCATTATGGTCAGTCACTATGTTGTCCATTAAATACATATATTGACAAAGTTTTAAAGGCGGTGAATCATCCAGCCAATTCCGGTGGTTTACAATAGCTAAAATTGAACTATAATTTTTGATATTTTTTGTTTTGATTTTGGGGCTGCGTTTGCAAAGATATTCAACAAATACAAAAAGATGTCCCCCCGAAAAAAGTTTTTGGAAACTCTGAGTTTTGATCTTCCCGCCAAAACCACAGTTCACTAAACTATTAGGCCTACTGTAATCTTATTAAACTATTAGGCCTAACTATCTCTAAACTATCAGGCCTAATAGTTTAGAGATAGTTAGGCTTAATTAGGCGTAAACTATTTAACACTAGAAGTACCAGAGATTTTACACTACCTAGAAGTACCGAATGGGGTCAAATTGACCCCGGATATTATTGACGTTTCCAGCAATTTTTGAATTCCCAATAACCCAGTCGCAGACTCAATAGACATAATCCATCCATTTCATGAATAAATCAAACTTAGGTTCGATTCCTGAGTGAGTAAAATTTCGAAAATTTTGGCAAAAATTTTCGAAAATTTTTGCAATTCTTCAAAAAATTTCACATAAATCCGTCAAACGTATTTACCTAAATGTAAAACCTACTTTTAGATCTTGTATAGTTGTTTTGTATGCCTTGCTATAAAAATCAACGCAATAGAAACACATGACTATCATAAGCAATAAGCTTATTTATTGGCAACAAATCTTGCAATAATTGAGTTTTTCCTGTTTTTTAATGCATTTACCACAAACAAACTTAGTGCAAATGCAGCATGTTTCACGGGTTTTGTTGGTGCAGTTTTTGCTTTGGCAGTGCTTTCTTTTGTTGGTTTTCTGCATACAGCTGTTGCTGTGACTGTACTAAGTGGACTTTTGTGAGTTATTAGCTTTTCTCTCTTCAACAAACTTTGCACGAAGCTCTTCAGATAACCGCAAAAGATACCGTCGCCGTGAGATTTTTGACCTAGTTACCAATTTATATAAAATGTGAGCATTGATCGCAGCCAAATCTAAAATGTTGTAAAAAAACTGCACAGGCCACCTGCGAGAAGCTGCATTTACAGTGTACTTTCTAGCCATCTGGTCAACCACATTGACTCCGAATTTGGTGGAGTTATAAAATGTTACAGTTTCAGGCTTCGACTTTCTATCGACACCGATATCAACAGTTGAGTGCATTGTGCTAAGCAGCAAAACATTTTTAGCTGTTTTGGCTTGATAAACAGTCAAGGTGCAACAATCATGTTTGAAAATTTTTGTTGCGTAAAGATCCTACTTCATTTTTTTGATTTCTTGCGGAATCTCTTTTCGGATGCGATTTACAGTTCCTACAATGCTGATTCCTTGTTGTCTCAAAGTTTTAGCAAGATTTACCGAAGTAAAAAAATTGTCTGTTGTCACATTTTGACCTGTCTTTCTGTAGGGTTCAATTAGTTGCAAAACAACATGTTCACCTAATTTTACTTTTGCTGGCCGAGAATCATCTTTCCCTAGATAAGGAATGCTATGTAGCATATACTTTGTGTCCACAGCAGCGGCCAAAATTTGATGCCAAATTTGTCAGGCTTATTTGGCATATTTTGTGTGAATCTACATCGAGCTTTAGTTGGAAAAAGTTGCTCATCCACAGTGATGTTGGTGCCCGATCGATAATGCCGAAGACAATTCCCGACAAAAGTGTGCCAAACTGTTGATATCAGAGCCAGTTTGTCAGTAGCTAGTCTATGAGATCGTGTTGCTTATAGTCAAATCGCAGAAATTTCATTATTTCAACAAATCTGTTACGAGCCATAGTTTCAGAAATAATTGGAATTCCCCATAACTTACTACATAATTCATGTACCTTGATCTTAGCTGCCTTGTGAGCTCCACGTGCGTAAACAATCGCTAAAAATGCATCCAGTTCATATAAAGACACGCGCCAATCGACTGTTTGTAAAACTCTTCGAGCTTCTTCTTCTGTACATCTTTGAATATGACGCAACACACTTTCATCAATGAATAGATCCCATGCACTGCGAACCGATTCTTTGGAAATACTACGCTTTGCTTGAGTAGATGGCCCAGGTGCTTCTCTCCAAATATTGTGGTAAGATCGCCGTCCGGAATTATTTTGAACAGAATCCAAAAGATCCCACATAGTCCCATCAGAAACTGCAAGGCTTGTTGTGTTATTCTGAAGATCCTGATCTTCATCCGTTTCTGAATCCGTTTCGATATCAGCAAAGTCTGAAATATCTGAGTTTGATGATTCTGAAACTAGTGATTCATTATCAGATGAAAATTCGTCAAAATTGTCTTCACGTGAATCATAAACATCTTCACATGATTGAATATCAGTTTCTGCATCAGAATCATCTTCCTGGATGTTTTGTAGCAAATCCAAAGCTTTTAGAGCAGTAAGTCTTTGTCGATCATCCATCTATTTTACATAAACTCAGGCAAAGTTAGTAGATTGGCTTAGCTGTATGTCCTAAAATATCTAATAGCTAAAAAGTATCCATAGTGTAGATTGTATGCATGCACTATATCTTCTGTCAATATGAATATATAGTTGTATTATATAATAAATTAGGTTATTGTTGCTGAAAAATTACTTGTTTGTGCTACTAGTTCAGATATGTTTCGTACTTTCTTTTGCTCTATCAAAACTTCTACAGTAGGCTTACATCAGAAAGCGAGTTCGCTTTGCATACATTCCCTGCCGCTATACATTGCTAAAAAATAAACTGCCAGCTGGATGCAATTTCTATCTCTTGTCTAACTACAACAACTTACGATTTTGCTGATCACAAAAACGAACAACTTTTTTGTGAGAAAATTGAATAGCTCTGTTATGTTCATCGAAAACGTCTACAAATAAATCACACCAGTATTTCGACTCTATAGTTTTCGTGAACATTCTTTAGGCGGGTTCACACAGAACCCGTCAACGTTTACGTCACCGTTCCGTCACCGTTCAGCGTTCTACCGTTATTTGGCGGTGACGGTAACCTGAACGTGAGAGGTTCACACTGATCCGTCACCGTTACGTATTACAAAGAACCTGTAACTGGTTGTAATGCTTGCATAGCAGTTTTGTTAATAAACAAATAGGCCTATCAAGTTTGGGTTTTGTAATCAGTAATCACTATACCATCAAACTATGCTTAAATTGAGAGCTACTGATAATATGTGCACTTTGTGCAGGCTATTTAATGCACTTTATCCTGTGGGGTTAACTTGCTGGTTTTGAAGTGCTTGCCAAAATCATCAACAAACATTTATCAAGTATTAGTGATAATTGTGGAAACAAGTGATGAGTTTTAACTTGTTTTACTTAGTTGTACAGTGGTACTGCTCAAGTAATTTTTTTCATGGTACTGCTGCTAGGTTAAAAAACTGCTGAGATTTTTTGTTAAGTTACATCTTACATATTTGTTGAATTTCTTAAATAATTAAATTTCCTTAACAGTCAAATACTGATACGATCACAGATTTTAAGTCTATTTTGCAAAAGTAAAAAAGTGATTAGTAAGTAATTGCATTTAGAGTACAGGGTGGGCCAAAAGTAGGTATACAGCAATCACAATATAAACACTTCAAATTTCTTTTCACTTCTAATAAGCAGCACATTCCAAAAGACTTTGCATTACTTGCTCAGCACTAGGAAGTGTAATATGACTTAAAGTCAAGTAAAAACTGTAATGGAAAAAAAAATTTGAAGCACTTTTGAGCGATGGCTGTGTACCTACTTATGGCCCACCCTGTATATCATTTAAATTAGATTTGCATGAACAATTTTAAGGTGGTGTAGAACTTAAACTTAAATTTACTGTAAGCGATATGATATGAATTCAAATAGCCTAATCACTAGATTTTGTTTTTCAGAAATAATCTGCAGATAAGATATAGGTTGGTACGGTACTGAAGTGGAATTTGAATTTGGCAGATTTGGTTGGTCAATCAGTAGGCTTACTGCAATAGTGAGTTATGTAAGAAGTAGAAGACTTTAAAAAGCTGAAAGTACTGACAGAAATTACTTTAAAAACTGAAAAGTACTGGTAAAACCTGCAGAACTAGAAATTTTTATACTCAAAATTGCGTTAAATCAGTGTTTGAGTTTTTTGAAATGTTTCAACTCTCAATATCTGATGTGATTGCAATTTTTGACTAACATCGATAACAACAGTTAGCAGGTCAGAAAGTGAGGAAAAAGATATCTAATGCAGCACATGCAGTTTATTACGGCATTCATTATCAGAAATCGTTATCGCACAATCAAATCGAAAATTGCTATTACAGTATGTGTACGCTTAAAGAAGTCTATTTTTTGCATGCTACCGTATCGCGAATTGTTTCGATAACCGATATCATACACTTGTTATCTGTCAATGTCATATGGCATACTACCGTACTAGTACTAGAACATACAGAATCATAAGTGCAGCAGCACAAAAACCTAACCCAAACCCATGCGGTCCAGGCTCATTACCACTATATACCGTAGGTATGTGTGCACTGTCAGAAATCGATCTCGCGTATTCGGCATCTGTTACCATGCGAAGTGATGGTCTACTGTACTGGTAGGCTATCACAAACTGGTACAGTACTAGCATATGCGTGAAGTGCAGCGACAATTAAACTGTACGGAAACTATCACTACTCAACTCTTGATTTGTGCAGTACTGTACCAGTGTACAGTATGTTTTCTCCACTCCAATTTGATTGTATGGTACTGGTTCGTTGATTTTCTAAAGTAGCTATAACCCCAAACCACATTAAGCTTAAAACAAATAAAGCTCAATGCAATTCAAAACCACAGCCAACTTTGTATGTGCATTGTACCAACACTGTGTAAGTAAACCAGCTATTTTTTTGGCATCTAGTGATCCACTGCTAAGAATACAAGATGATTCTAACATCATACAATTTCATTTCACTGTTTCAGTGACTGTTCAGCGTTCACACAAAACAAACTGCAGAGTATACAGATACAACTACCACTAGCCTCTACTTGACTATTATTAAATCAACAAATAGATAGGCTTATGAGTTCCTAAAAATAAACAAAAGTTAAGAGTCTATGATATTGGTAGCTAAGCAATCACTGGTCAGTATTTATATGCATCATGGCAATAATCATGACCACAGACCAGTATCAAAGTACCCCGGTGCACTACGGTATATGATCATGACTAGGCTATTGATGATGCAGTGTCCAGAATGGTCAAAAGTGGCCACTTTATTAAAAGGCAGTGGCAATTTTGCTTCTAGAGGCAAAATAGCCCCATGTTGTTTTGCAATTTGGAGGCAAAATAGTCCTAACGGCTATTTTGCCGCAAATGCCAAATTAGCCGTAAGCCTCATGCTAACCCAAACTCTAACTCTAATCCTAACCCTAGTCCCAAGCCTAGCCCACTAACCCAAAAACTAACCCAAACTCTAACTCTAATCCTAACCCTAATTCCAAGCCTAGCCCAAACCCTTAACTAAAACCCTAGGCTAACCCTAACAAAGGAAAAACACTATTTTGCCTCAATAGGCAAAATAGCCACTTTCAGACATGAGAAAGGTCTCTACTGTAGAAATTGATTGCTTCCAGTGGTTTATAATTTCAGCTTTCAAGAGTCAAGTCAATTGAAGTTCAAAATTGAACTTGAGCCAATTGTACCAAAACAAGAGCAAGGAAAGCCAAATTGTATTGGCTTTCTCAACTGGCTGCTAGCAACCAACTCAGATTTAACATGCCTAACCAGTACCAATTACCGGTAGTTTCAATATCTCATTCTCTCTTCTTTTCCTTAGCAGAAAAAAAAGCAATCCAGTCTGAAGTACCGCTAGTCTAGATACCAGTATCACTGCTACTGTACACTACCTAGCCTATACTACAAAGTAGCGGTACATGACTAGACCTAGCCTACTACATACATCTCTAAGCACTTAACATTGCCTGCTGAAAGCTACTTTTCAACAAAAACCAATTATTTTTTCAAGATTTTCAGTTTTTGTGGCACAAAGTTTGCACCAACCACCAAAAACATGCTCGAAATCGCTTACGTTACTTACGTAAAGTTAAAATTATTTTAACTCAACGTAAGACGGATGAAATCAAGAAAATCACTTCCGTCACCGCTAAAATTTTCTGTGTGAACACCTTGACGTTAGACGTAACTGCGACGGAATGGTAACGTTGACGTTGACGGCTTCTGTGTGAACCCGCCTTTTGTCTTGCGACAAACATCAAAGACGGAATTACCGCCATCAAAACGAAAACGATAGTCTCCTGCAGATACTTCCACGTATTGCAATTATTCTGTCCAGACAAAAATGTTGACACGGGTTTTGCAAGATGTTTATCTTCACAGAAACGATAGAAAACCACATAGGTCAAAATGACCCCGGCTGGTACTTCTAGGTATATCACCGCATACAAGCTAAATCAAAACATATTTTTTTATGAAACTGCCACTAGCATGTTCGACTACTAATTTTAGGAAAAGTTAAAAAGTTTCACGTCTCTATTGCAATCACCCTTGCAGCAGTGCACTAAGAACTTGGCGCTACGGGTCAAAATGACCCCTGTGGTACTTCTAGTGTTAAAAATAAACTATCTCTAAACTATTAGGCCTACCACAGTTCTCTAACCCATTAGGCCTACTGTGGTTTTGGCGGGAACATCAAAACTCAGAGTTTCCAAAAACTTTTTTCGGGGGGACATCTTTTTGTATTTGTTGAATATCTTTGCAAACGCAGCCCCAAAATCAAAACAAAAAATATCAAAAATTATAGTTCAATTTTAGCTATTGTAAACCACCGGAATTGGCTGGATAATTCACCGCCTTTAAATTCCAAACCCTCTTTTTCCCAAAGATATTTCTAATTAATTTCTTAATAGGATAGCGAAAGTTTTTTTGTTTTGAGAATCTCATTGTTCAACATGCGTCGCTCGTTCACTGAGATTGCTTCTCAGCAAGCTTCTATCTAGTTGTGCCTTACTTTTTCCAAACACCAGCATAGTTTTGACGAATTTTCAAGCGTTCACCTCAAAGGTGGCAATGGACTGGGGTTGGATCGAAGTCGGATCTTACTGTTTCTTTCTCGGACCCGGATCAGATTCGGATCCAGTTTCATTAAAAGATGCGGATCCGGATTGGATCTGATTTTGCTGATTACTTCCAAACTCATTATTGATGTTAGTAGAAGCTAGTCATGCAAAAGTCATGTACCGAGCTGCATTTAAGCGTAACCCTCTATTGCCTTTTTCAGATTTTCTCATACATTTGGTTTAAATACGTCATTTTGCTACTGCATTGGCGCGATCTACGTAGTTTAGTGGTTATCGCGTTTGCCTTCCAACCAACGCAATCGGGTTCGATTCGCGCTTGGGTTACAATCACGTGGAATGGCAGTATACGGAGTATAAACGCAATACGCAGGAGCGGGAAAGGAAATACACCGAGCAATCTTTTTTTGCTTGAAAACCTTGCATTACAGTTGGGGTTGGGGCAGAGATGCCAGCCTGAGGGATAGCAATTACGTGGCAGCAGCTTTTTCACTTGCAAAAGCGACGTACCATTACGCTTGAGTGCGGCTCCCTGCGTAAGTTTTGAATGACTAGCTTGTCGTGCCAGAACGAAATGGAATGGAAGATTTCAAGAATGGAATGGAAGACAATCTTCTATACTTCCATTCAAATTCCATACTAGATTTCGCTCATGGCATTTGCAGAAAAATATATATACGGATAGTGATAACTAAAAATATTAGGAAGCATTTAGCAGCTAATCATCTATCAACAAGTTAATAGGGAAATTCGGTCATAAACATTGTGCAAACAGTGTAGGCATTGCATCATCAGATCATGCAATATCTGATATGATCATTGCAATTTGCAGTTGCATTGATACTGACTGGCATACTTTTTGCTTTGAGAATGACAATTTGTCTAGTGCCGTTGCCAGAGCAAATGAAGTCTGAAGTGAGGGGCATGAAAATAGACTGAACTTTTGCACATTAAAACTAATCTTGTTCGGAGGCAAATTATGCGCAATTCCAAAATTCTGTAATCATGTCCAAAACAGAGACACATACCGTAAGTCCGGTAGCGTTTCTTAGTTCCTTTCGTTTGCGGCCCATAATCACTTGAAAAGTTTATTTGCAGCCGTGACTGCGATCCAAACAACCTTGAGTGTGCTCTAAAAAAACAAAAACAGTGGTCCTTTAAAAAACAAAATAAAAGATTTTGGTGGTCTATGTTTCTACTCTACGACACACCCATAAACAGGCATGCAACCAAGATTTAGCTAAAGGATGGGGCTTGGAAGTTAAAGTTCTCTGTTTGAAAAATGCCTCGATTAGGTGGCGAGCTGAGCAAACTGCTGCAACTCAATCGTCTTGCATAAACGGAGGTCTGGGAATGAAGCCCCTGTCGCTGGGTGATTTTTTGAATTTTTGAGAAAAAAATAACTATTTCAAAGCCATTCAAATCACATTTTAAATGTTTTTAGAAGCCAGTAGAAAAGTTAAATTGCTTAGCCCATTCAGCCCCTACTTTACCCACAAATCAATTCAGAAACACGTTTAAACGCATGCATTGTAGGGTTAAATTTTTTGAGTGATTTGACTAGGGGGGGGGGGGGCTGAAGCACACTTTGACGTCGTAGTTCCGCCACTAAATCCGTAAACGCTTAGCGACCCGTTGTGCACCCCGACTCATAGTTTGAGAAACACTGGCTTTGGGCTTAGAATACTTAAAATTGAATACGATGCAAACGTTCATGGTTTTGAAATTGGTATGACTGGCCTAATTACTTGATGATCTATTAATTTAGAGGTATAAACTTTGGATGTTAAATCTGGTGTTTGAAACTTGAATCACTCAACTCTCGGTATTTAAAAACTTCAATATACAGGGTGTCCATAAAGTCCGTGTGCACTTTAGAAAATTTATAACTTTATTTGTGCTTGTGATAGAAAGGATCTGTAAACAGGATTTGAAAGTGTCATGTACCTAGTTTTAGTATAACTATTGAATAATTCTTCATTGCAGAATTTATAACAATTTTTGTATAAGTAAAATTTATAAGTAAAACTATTTTCTTTTGTTTTTCACAATTAATTTGAATCCCATGGCTTCAATTGAGGAAAAAGTAAACTGCGTCCTTTGGTTGGCTGAACTGAAATCTACTGTTGCTGTACAAAGAAAGTTTAGAATTGAATACAATAAAGAACCGCCTCATAGGAACACCATTGCTAAATGGATGAAAAAATTTAAAGAGACAGGCTCTGTTCATGATAAACCACGGTCTGGTTTTTTGTGAATTACCACGGTTTTTCGTGAATTGCAAAATCGTATTACTCTTTGTATTTCTAATGATGGAGGACATGCGGAAACTTAAATAAAATTTCAACAAAACATTACAAAATATCGATTTACTTCTTTCAAATCCTTTTTACAGATTATTTCTATTGTACACAAAATTAAACTTATAAATTTTTTAAAGTGCACACGGACTTTATGGACACCCTGTACTGCTAACGTAGGTAACTTTAGTCAAATAGGAAGGATAGAATGTTATTTTTCCTTTTTGCATCTTTTTCGATTTTCTTGTCATAGCATGATGTTCCAAAAAAAGTATTTTTTGTAAAACAAACCGTAGCGACGGCATCGAATTTGCCAAGTGACAAAAATTTTTCTTCAATTGTAACAAAGATTTGTATTTACTTTTCGATCCTCGATTGAGCGTAATTCTTTGTTGTTGCTTTTTTTTGTGTTTAAACTTTTTTCGGTATTTTTGTAAAATGTTTTTGGCAGTTTGGCGGTGCCAAATTTCATAGTTGGTGTGATTACAAACGTGCAATCATTAAACCCAATGCATACCGGTCAACCTACTGTCTGTTGATTTAGTGGTTAATATTTTCATGCTGAGTGAATTTATGGTAGCTCATTGCGATAGAGCTTCAAATATAAGATGAGATGCATCGTAGCCATAGGTGGGCACGGTACTTTGCAAAAGCACCGCGGTACCGGTACTCGGTACTTTGCTAAAATTAGTACCGCGGTACCGGTACTTTCAAATTAAAAGTACCGCGGTAGTACCGCGGTACTTTTGCGGTACTTTTTTAAAAACTTAAAAGAAAAAAAATTGGACTGATTAACCTCGTTTACTGGATTGTAAATCATCACTTTTAGCAATTTGGTTCATTTCCGCGACTAGTGCGAACTTCGTCGACCTACAGTTTGTTTTAGAGAAAGTTTGCCGTAGAATAGTCAGCAGTTGCAGTATTAGTATTACTCATAGGTGGGCACAAGTCCGTTAATCGTTAATCCTTTAATAACGAAGCTAACTTTTTCATTTACTCGTTAATCCGTTAAAAAGTTTTTTCCTGTTAACGGACTAAATTAACTTCCGTTAAGTGCTGTTAACGGACTAAAGTAACTTCCGTTAAGTTCTGTTAACTTCCGTTAAGGTTTTTATCGTTAATATCTTGCACCATTCATTCATCGCATCGGTACAAACCAATTTGCACTGGTAACACTTGTTGCGTATTAGCACGAGTTTTATTTCCAAAAATTTTTCCATCGCAGCTTCGTTGTGCATTTGAACTTATTTTTATCTTGAAATTTGATTAGACTGCAAAATGTAACTTCCAAAACACAAAAAGACCACCATAGCAATAAATATTTCCTTGCAATCAGCTCAACAGCGTCAATACGTGTTCTAGAAGCAAGCGAATGAAACGAAATGTAAACTACACGCAAAATGTTAACGGATTAACGGACTTTATTAACGTCCGTTAATTAAAGCTGAAAATAACGGATTAACGTTAACGGAGGTGTGAAGTTTGTTAACGGACTAGCGGTTAAAGGCGGGTTCACACAGAAGCCGTCAACGTTTACGTCACCGTTCCGTCACCGTTCAGCGTTCTACCGTTATTTGGCGGTGACGGTAACCTGAACGTGAGAGGTTCACACTGATCCGTCACTGTTACGTATTACGAAGAACCTGTAACTGGTTGTAATGCTTGCATAGCAGTTTTGTTAATAAACCAATAGGCCTATCAAGTTTGGGTTTTGTAATCAGTAATCACTATACCATCAAACTATGCTTAAATTGAGAGCTACTGATAATATGTGCAAGCTATTTAATGCACTTTATCCTGTGGGGTTAACTTGCTGTTTTTGAAGTGCTTGCCAAACTCATCAACAAACGTTTATCAAGTATCAGTGGTAATTGTGGAAACAAGTGATGAGTTTTAACTTTAGTATAAATACTTTAAATTTCTTTCTACTTCTAATAAGCAGCACATTCCAAAAGACTTTGCATTACTTGCTCAGCATTAGGAACTGTAATATGACTTAAAATCAAGTAAAAACCGTAATGGAAAAAAAAATTTGAAGCACTTTTGAGCTGAGGCTGTATACCTACTTATGGCCCACCCTGTATATCATTTAAATTAGATTTGCATGAACAATTTTAAGTTGGTGTAGAAGTTAAATTTAAATTTACTGTAAGCAGTATGATATGAATTCAAATAGCCTAATCACTAGATTTTGTTTTTCAGAAATAATCTGTAGATAAGATATAGGTTGGTACCGTACTGAAGTGGAATTTGAATTTGGCAGATTTGGTTGGTCAATCAGTAGGCTTACTGCAATAGTGAGTAATGTAAGAAGTAGAAGACTTTAAAAAGCTGAAAGTACTGACAGAAATTACTTTAAAAACAGAAAAGTACTGGTAAAACCTGCAGAACAAGAAATTTTTATACTCAAAATTGCGGTAAATCAGTGTTTGAGTTTTTTGAAATGTTTCAACTCTCAATATCTGATGTGATTGCAATTTTTGACTAACATCGATAACAACAGTTAGCAGGTCAGAAAGTGAGGAAAAAGATATCTAATACAGCACATGCAGTTTATTACGGCATTCATTATCAGAAATCGTTATCGCGCAATCAAATTAAAAATTGCTATTACAGTATGTGTACGCTTAAAGAAGTCTATTTTTTGTACGCTACCGTATCGCGAATTGTTTCGATAACCGATATCATACACTTGTTATCTGTCATATGGCATACTACTAGTACTAGAACATACAGAATCATAAGTGCAGCAGCACAAAAACCTAACCCAAACCCATGCGGTCCAGGCTCAGTACCACTATGTTCCGTAGGTATGTGTGCACTGTCAGAAATCGATCTCGCGTATTTGGCATCTGTTATATTGCGAAGTGATGGTCTACTGTACTGGTAGGCTATCACAAACTGGTACAGTACTAGCATATGCGTGAAGTGTAGCGACAATTGAACTGTACGGAAACTATCATTACTCAACTCTTGATTTGTACAGTACTGTACCAGTGTACAGTATGTTTTCTCCACTCCAATTTGATTGTATGGTACTGGTTCGTTGATTTTCTAAAGTAGCTATAACCCCAAACCACATTAAGCTTAAAACAAATAAAGCTCAATGCAATTCAAAACCACAGCCAACTTTGTATGTGCGTTGTACCAACACTGTGTAAGTAAACCAGCTATTTTTTTGGCATCTAGTGATCCACTGCTAAGAATACAAGATGATTCTAACATCATACAATTTCATTTCACTGTTTCAGTGACTGTTCAGCGTTCACACAAAACAAACTGCAGAGTATACAGATACAACAACTACCAGTAGCTTCTACATGACTATTATTAAATCAACAAATAGATAGGCTTATGAGTTCCTAAAAATAAACAAAAGTTAAGAGTCTATGGTATTGGTAGCTAAGCAATCACTGGTCAGTATTTATAAGCATCATGGCAATAATCATGACCACAGACCAGTATCATCATCATCATCATATTTATTTATTTACCAAGTGACGTCATGTCACAAGAAAAAACAGCAACTTCCTCTAGGTCTATCACCAAAGCATCGAAATATGCAATTCCTTTAAAACCAACACACAAACTTGCAGAGTCAAAGCGATATTTAGTCACTTGGTGAGGAGACAGCAAAGGACCGAAAGGTCATCTAAGTCTACTGCCACCTCACCAAGTTAAGGTTAAAAAAACACCTTTTAGATTTTCTCAGTCTGCTACTTTCTATGATAAAAAATTTTATGCAAAATTAAAACAAAGAGTTGCAAAGATATGTACACTTTGTAAAGTGTATACACAAAACTCACAGTCAACATGTAAAGAAAATGCAAGGCAACAATAGAATTGTTCTAACTCTAAGCATACTAAAAAAAAAAAAACACTGTAACTACAGATTGGATAGAAAATAAAATCAATAAAGTTCATAATGCTTATTTATGTTTTATAGAATTTAAAGTGGGCAATTGGAGTGAAAAAAAACCTCCTTGCTTTGTTTTGTATTGTTTGCCAATATGTCATTAGTAGGTAGGTACTGGTACAATTTCCAATACCAGTAGGCCTATATATCAACCTTAGTCAGTTTCTGCAAAATTACTTATAGTATCGGTACTGGTACAAAGTACCGGTGCACTACGGTATATGATCATGACTAGGCCTATTGATGATACAGCGTCCAAAATGGTCAAAAGTGGCCACTTTATTTAAAGGCAG